>JANHGB010051500.1:0-20288 GCA_026283785.1 Coracopsis vasa
GGAGCAACCTGCTCTAGTGGAAGGTGTCTCTGCCCATGGCAGGGGTTGGAACTGGATGAGCTTTAAGGTTCCTTCAACCCAAACCAGCCTGGGTTTCTATATAATGGCACAAAAGCTGGATTATGTGCACAAGTGAAGGGCTCCGTTGGCTTGAGGGAGGTGATGGGTGTGTTTTGGAAGGATTCACCTCTTGGCTCCTTCAAGTGCTACGTAAGGTGTTGGTAGCCTGAATGCAGCCAGGACCATGAGGAGTCACTGCGCAGTGTAGGGCTGAAGGAGCAGGCACAGGAATATGTGAAGAAGGGGAAAGAAGGCACCAACTGGTGCGCCGCATATAGCCCATGGCTGACTTAGCACTTGTGCTGCATTGCCCTCCTGCTCAAGGTTTTCTAATTCTGTCCCAGCCGATGTCAGTGTGTCCCAGCAACTGGCAGTGACATACAAGACATTCCTTGGAGAGCCTGCAGCATCTCAGTCACTGGCTGATGGTTGGGAGCAGCTTGCTGAAGGTGTGCTGCTTCTCACCTCTGCTGGGTAACTTGAGGCTGCCTTCAGGTCACCTTCCCAATGCCATCATTCCCTGAGGAAGAAGGTGCCACCCAAGTGCTCTTTGCAGCTTACCTTCCACTGCCCTCTAAAGCTTTTGATCATTTCTTTGATGTCTCGGTTTCCTTTGCATGAGCATCGGTTTATAGATCACTGAGCAGCCAGGCTCTGAAATACAAGTGCCTGGTTGAAATGCAACCAAAATATGCAGGGCTGTGCCTTGCTCCTGTTGCCCAGCTCTTTTGGCAAGGGCTGCTGCTGAGGAAGAATGTGTGTATCAAATCCTACTGCACAGGACTCTTTACCAAGGAAAACACAGGCTGACAGGCCTGAAGGGGTACTATGTAGTTTTAAACATAAAGGTTAGGGACTACATAAGATGTTAATCTCTGCATGCTTTCTCACACTACATAGGATAAAATACCCAATGGCTGCATTGGGAAATTGGGATTCCTGCAGCTTCAGGGTCCCACAACCTGTGTGTGAGCTGCAGAGATTCAATGCCTTTCACCTCCTCTCTTTTCCCTGGAGCATGCAGCAGAGGAGTTAAAGTTGTGCCCATTTAAAAGGAAATGTGTCTTTCTCAGATCCCACTCTTTGTGATCATACATTCTCTGTCCCTGCTGTTGAAATCCTGTCTCTGCCAAGCACCTGGTCTGCATTTGCTTAATATTGCTAAATGCCCAAACACTCCAACATATGTTCAATGTACCAGAACACCCTGTTTTCTAACTGCATAAATAAGTCTTGCTGTTGTGTTAGGATTTAAGTAGTGTGTAGCTCAGTCATATGCAAACCTTGAGACAGCCCAACAAGAATGAAACTGTAGGAACTAAAATTTTCCACCTATTTCCATGTCTAGCAGCTGGTATTTCAGAGTTATGGAAGCTGTGTAGGTTGCAGACAATACCTGTGTGTTTTGCGTCATATCCATGAAGATGATGTTCTTTGAGCAGAGAGGGCTGTAACTACATACAATGATCAATTGTATGTATCTCAGAAAACTATTTGAAGAATCTAAGTAGCATTGTCAAGGCTCATTAAGCCTGATAGAGATCCACACAAATATCTAGAATGTAACATGTACCACGCTTGTCTGAGTGAACACAAATGGGCATATCACATTTGATGATCTTCGTTCTCATGAATCGCTATGAGAGTGTTTCTGAGCATCCTGTGTAAAAAGTGTCTGTATGTGGAGAATTGACATGGAAAGATTCTATGATGCTAAGATGGAGATGACATCTTGCTTTGGATGTTTGTGGATTTGAGGCAGAGTGTTCCCTGCATCACCCCAGTGTAGCATCCCTGTATAATTGACACAGCACCTTTGGTCCAGCCTCCCAGCCAGGCTGGATGTGGTTCTGGGCAGCCTGGTCTAGTTGAAGACGTCCCTGCTCATTGCAGGGAGTTGGACAAGATGAGCTTTGAGGATCACTTCCAAGCCAAACTATTCTATGATTCTGTGGTGTTCAGCTTGATGTTATCTATAGACTTGTAGTCTTCCATAGCATTAATGGGTGATTTCTGATGGTACCATGTCCTGTTATCACACTAGGATTTCTATTCCCAGTGCTCAGCCCATGGCTGGAGAGGCCTCCTCTAGCCAGCAGGCAAAAGATGCTGCAGGGCCTGGCAGGGTTTACTTGCACTCCTCTAGCCAGCCAGGGATAGTGAGCCTCAGCTTAGAAATGTCACGAGAAGATGATGTGGGTCCCTTAAGGGTTTTGGTGGGAGAGGGGATACTCAGCCACCAGTTGTGCTGTGGACCAAGGGGCCAGAGCACACAGTGAGCTTCCATGTGCTTCTCACAGGAGGCAGGAAGGTCTCCCTGCTGCCAGTGATACACTGGATAAGCCTGGCCAAGTTGTTGATGGAGCTTGGCCTTTTGTGCTGAGCTCATAACACCTCTCTTCCCTCTGCATGTGAAAACAGACCTTGGTAAAGCACTGCAGAATCCTCCCATTGAAGCCGCTTGTGAGTGCGAGGCTGCTGTTTGGGGAGCAGTGATGCACACACGTGTCGTGTCTCTCCTCCAGGATGTGTCAAGTAGCTCTGCTGGCTTTCCTTAAATAGCCCACTGCTGCTGCACCCCTTATTTAGCTGTAGGGAGGCAAGTGGCACGGTGATGCTCAGGAATGTCATTTTGCTGCTTGTGTGACCTATGAGATCAGAGGTGGTTCGCAGGAGATCACATATATGCTCTCACAGAAGCTGCTGCTGGATCGAGGACCTGGAATTCATGTGAGGTTGGGCAAGATGTCAGAGCACAAGGGCTTAAGGGGACCCTCTGGGAGGTCCCTCTGGTCCTAGGGAGTGACTGAGCACCTTAAACACCCTATGGAAGTGTTGTGTGCCCCATGTTCGGCAGCCGGTGCGAGCTGCCTCTGCCTCCACGTGCAGCTCCCTGAACTGTTGTGTTTAAAGATGGTATTTTGTAGAAGATGCATGGAATCAGGACTCTGGAGGTTTGCTTATAGAGTGCAATATGAGCAAGGCTTCAGTTTCAGCCACTTCTGCTTGAGGAGCCAGCCCTGAGAGCTTCTCTCCTGCTTGTTAAACCTCTGTCAAAGTCAGTTGCTTTGCAATATGAGATGCCTTCAGAGCTGCTGGTGAGAAGCTGATGACACACTATATGAAGACTGTTACCCCCAAAGGTAGTTCAGAAATGCCTGTTATTTTTATTAAATACCTTTCTCCCAAACTCATCTCCCCCAAGCGACTCTGCTGATAGAACTGCAGCAGTTGGCTGTGGGCTGCTGTGTGTGTACGTGCGGGTGTGACTTAACCCTTCTTGCTTACAAGGTTCTTTCTACCTTTCTCCTTGAGAAATATTGGATCATAGAACGGGAACAGCAAGTGCAGCTGGACCCTAAATGCCAGGCTGATTTGGATGACTCTTTGTAGAAAGGACAGCTTAAATGGCAGTGGTGGGTACCATGGAAGACACTTTCATTCACAGCTTTTTGGGGCTTTGAGTTAAGTGAGAGATCGGATCCTGAAAGGTGATGCTGCCCCGCAAGTCTCCTGACAGAAACTCCAGCCTCATGATGTCAAATCAGTTGAGTCACCCTTTTTCTTTGGCAATGGTCAAATTTGATTTCCTCCCCCTCCCCCCTATTCATTTTGGCAATAAACTTTACTTTCTGGGTTTGTCAAAGAGGGTTAAACATAACTATTCACAACTGAAAACCCAGACAGGCTTGATTTACAAGTAGACCGCATAGTATTTTTACTTCCTGCCTGGTTTGTCTAACTCTCAGCATGTGATGCTGGTAGAGAACTTCTGTAAGAACAAGTTCATCATGGGTTTTAAGCAAATATTTTGAGAAGCTTTTGTCAAGTAAATAGCTTTGGGGAAGACTTTTGCTGAAGAATATAAGACATTTCCACAAAATGGAAGTGATGTATTTAGTAGTGATTTCCCTACCACCACCACCCCATACTCAAACAGCAGCATTATCTATGAAGGTATTTAGTGCGGTTTACAACATTTAGACATGCTTTTCACCTCTTATGTAGAAATGAAACATCAGTTTCTGGTATTGACTCGCTGTTTCAGTACCAGCCTGTGGCACCCTCCTGTCCCAAGAGAGCAGAATCCTGGTAGTGTTTTGCAACTGGTGTGATAAAAGGAATTAAAGTTGGCTTCATCACAAAGGAGCTTCCTCCACCTTTGCCAGTGGCTCCCTTCTCTCTTTTCCGGAGTTGAATGTCAGTTTGGCACAGCTTTTAGGATAGCTTGGAGAAGGGGTCTTTTCAGAATGTCATAGCTGCCAGCCTGTGAGGTTTGAGGCTGGAATACCATTTTCTGCCCACTGCTTTTGGAGTTGGGAGCATCTCTCTCCCATTTGTGCTTTTTATGATCTGAAATCAATTCAGTCTCTTAGAATCAGATGGCACGTATGCTCCTTTAGAGCATCACTGTGGAGATGCCTCCAAGGAAGCTTCCACTGTAGATGTATTCCCTACCATCTTCTCTTTGCATTGATTTTTTTTTTTTCCCACTTCTCACAGTTCCCTTCTGTTGTCATTATGAAAGGAAACAAACCTTTCTGAGAGCTTCAATTTCCACAAGGATTTTGTATGGCTTTTTTATCATCATTTTGACAGCATTTAAAGAAGAACCGTAACCAAGTCCCTCAGTCTGCTGTGGGGTTTAGCATTTAATACAAGCAGGCTGCAGCTCCTGGGTAGCACATTTGCTTCTCTACCTGAGGGTGGTGAATGCTCAAAAGCATCTTGCCCACAATCCCAGCACATCTCATTTAGCAAATCTGCCTCCTTCACAGTAGAGTTCAAACCTGACATTCCCCGATTCCTAATCCACTTGACATGTGTGTTTTGTCCCACAGTCCTGCCCCATAAAGGGAAGCAGAAACCCAAAGCCACAGCACGGTGTGAACACTTGTGGTCTCTCTGCTCTGTGGGAGGAAGAGGAGCTATGTGTTTGCTGCAGCTCAGGATTAGACAGCTGAGGAAAACAGTGGCAATGGCAGCTCTTGGGAGAAGGTGACATCTGCCAGCAGGAACGTGGTGCTGGTAGCTTCAGTTGTTCTTCCCCTCTGTGTGCTCTGATGCAGACCTGCTTTTGCTGTCAGCCTTTGCTCAATAATGAGGATGGTAATTGTTATTTATTGGCCAAGGATTTCAGTAGTCACAAGTGATTTTGAGACTAATTCTGGCTTTTCAGACAGTGATGAACACTCTCCTCTTTAAAAAACCCAAACCAAGCTCCTCAAAGCCCCCCTGCAGCCTCTTTTCATGGATGCTTAAGCTGAACATCCTCCAAATCAAGGTGTCTCAACTCGCTTCACTTAGAAAATCTGTTACTGCAGATGGGTTTTTAAAGAGCAAGTGATAGCTAAGTCTGCTTCTAATGATGTCTCTGGGGCCACGGGGATGTGTAGTACTCTGTACATTGTATGTTGCTTGATTAGGGTTCAAGTTAAGGAGAAAAAGAACCTAATGGGAAACAGTGGTATGAGGAGGATGAAATCGAAGACATAAATACAGCCAGGCAGTCAGGTAAGTGGGTTCAAGGCATAGGGAGAGGTAGGAAAATATGTACAAACTGGATTTAGGTACCCAGCACAAAGGTGTCGCATGTAAATGCTTGGATGCATTGATGGGACCAGGCACACCTTTCCTTTCTGAGCTCTGGGCCCAGAGCAAATCTATGCAGTGGCCACATCATGGGGCCTCAGTTCCCATCCCAGTGCATTCATGATTAAAACAGAAAGTGCTCCATCCCTCTGGAAAGTAAAGATATGGGGCATTTCATTGCTTCCAGTTCATTTTAAGAAGATCACAGTTCAGTGTGGTTTCTAGCTCTTTGTTTTAGGGTCAGAAGAGACTCTTAGCATGCCCCCTTCTATTTCTTTTTAATGCCTTTCTTACCACCTTCTGTCTCGTCCTAAAGGATGCCACTTCTCACCTTCCATGGCCATTGCAAAATGCCAGTTGGATTATTTTCCCCCTTTGTGTTGTCTTTTCTTCCATCCCTAAATTTGTGTCCATGCAGGCTCCCAGCCCTGTGTCACATCTAAAGGTTATGTCCAGTGGTTTAGCTGGGACTGAAGATGATGTGCCCAACAGCTAGCAGGGCTCTTGGGATGCTGTAGAATGGATGGCCAAGAGATCCCTGCTGTTTTTATCAGCTCTCTGACAGTCCTGGCTGGCAAATGTGGTATGCTTCATTATAACTCAGTTTTCCATGCAGGCAATTGACCTTTGCAGTGGTTAAGTAAAGCCCCTCATGGTCTTTTTAAAGACCTGATTATAGTTTCCTTGCTGTGTGCTCTTCAGAGCTCCTATGGGGTGGGCTTGCATGTAGGCAAAGGGCAGGGCTGTGATCCATGTCATAACAGAGAATACTCCACCTCAGTCTAGTTTCCTAGCACCTACCTTTACTGAGCACATCTGCAAGCTCCCAAGGCTGGGCAATGCTGGCTGGGAGCAGGGGGGGCTTCTGCCCACCTTTACCCCCCTTCTAGCTGAGCTGGCAGGCCTGGCCAGAGGCAGGGAGATGGGAAGTTCCTAAAGCAACAGGGCTGGCAGCTATCTGTGAGATGTGGGATGCTGCTGCCCTCCTGATGGCTGTGAATCCAGTCCCAGCGGCAGGGCATGATGGTAAAGGGTTAATCATAGGAGAAATGATTCAGATGTTTCTTTGTCTGGGAAATGAAGCACTTTTTTCCCCCAAGGTATTCTCTCACAAGATTTGGAAGGCATAATGTTGAAGACAGAGCATTAATTTTGCATTGCTTTCAGTTCTGCATTTGTACTTTTGGGGTTTTGGGTACCGATTTCTTCCTCAGCATCTTGTGAGCATTTTGAAGGTGCTGTAAAATTGTTACTATTTACAATATAGCAAATGCAAATGTTTCCAGATTTCAAGCTCTAAGTGGGGTCTCTGTGATGTATAAACACCAGGAAATAATGAGAAACCCTGCCTCAGAGCTACTGGAAAATGAGCAATAGCTTGACCTGCATAGGCACAGCATAAGCCTTTTACAGTAGAAAATGTGTTTAGGCTAGTAATGCAGTGGGGTTTTCTTCTCCCAAATGGTGCCATTCAGTGGGGAATCTATCCCTCATTTTATCTAAGGGAGATCCAAGCTGCACATGGATCACAGAAGAGTTCTATTCAGGTGCATCTAATGCATTTGCTAAGCGAATAGCTTGGCTGCAACTTCCATGCTCCAAGTAATATGATTCACTGTTCTTGGCCTGGTTTCCTATAGAAGGTGAGGCTTAAGGACTTGCCTTGCTTGTCCATATTTTTGTATGCTCCCAGTGATGTTTCTGTCTTTTGGACTATTTCAGCCAATTTAGAAAGGACAGAAGTGTAGGAAGGTGATCACCTTTCTATAGGCTTTGTGAGAATTGCTGCCGGGAGGAGTCCCAAGTCAGGCCCTCTTATTATAAAGCATATATTTAAATCTTCAAGTGAGAAAAGCAAGGCAAGAGAATGTCTTGTTTTACCCTTGCTGATATCGCCTGTCACAAATCAGGGATATGGGAACTAAGTGCTAATATCATTGCTCCTTGGTTTTACAAGGCAGTAATTCAACACTGGCATGCATAGACTATTCGGTGCAAGGCTAAATGGTTACTGGAGTGAAGAGATGAGATTATTGCTGATGAAAACCAGGGAACTAGAGCTATTGGTATTGTGAAGATAATAAAAGAGAGGGGAAAGGCGATTGTCCTGTTTTAAAAGGGTCTGTGTGCTGACACATCTGTACTCATTTGGGATCCCTACATCAGGCTCTGTCTTCTCTGTGTGCTTGTAAAGCACGGGCTCAGCCCTGCTGGAACAGGGTATTTCCCGGCTTTGGGTGGTATAAACTCCCTGGAATTTATCCATCCTCTGTGGTAATGAATCACCAGGGCTTCCCAGACGCTTCCACTGGCAACTTCCCACTTCTGGTCCAGAGCCCAGCTTCCTGCACGTGAATTTGTCAGGCTTTTAAATGCTCAGCACTGCAGTCTGGTGGGTGGTGAGCCCTGTTCTGGAGCTACTGGGCTGTACCTTGATGCGGCTTTCACCTAACTGCAACCCACTGTAGCTGTACCCAGATGGGGTTTGTCCTCTTTCGCATGGCAATAAATGGACTATGAATTCCTGACAAGGGTATCTCTGGATGTAAAAGATGCTCTCATCCAAAGCTTATTCCTGACAACAGTATCCCTGGATATAGGAGTTGCTCTCATCCAAAGCTTATGTTTCATGGTGACCCTCTTTCAGTCTCTTAGACTTTGTCTTCTGAGGTCTCTCTCTTAATTCTCCCAGCCACTTGTAATGATCAGATCAATCCCTTCCTGTCCACTACTGGGAGCATCAGTGTGGAAGAGGAGCACCTCAGTGACAGAGCAAAGTGCTACAAAACAGCTCCAAAAAGCTTCTGGGAATAGGGAGAACCCCTGCACCTAAGGGTATCCCCTGCAAGGAAGCTGTTTGGCACTACTGGGGTCTCCCCTGCACTAGTGAAGAGTATCCTTAAGGAGGGGTAACTATAATAGAACTTGGCCAAATGGTGGAAATATGATTGACTCCTCAAGCTGACCAGAGCCAACAGCTGTTATGTGGAACATTTGCTCCTGCCCTGCATGCAGCTGCATGCTCCACAGTAACTATTTATGGGCCCGGCTCCAATGGGATTTAGGGATGGCGAAGTACTACCAGTGGATTCAGTTACTGCCCGAGATCACTGCAAATGCTGCAGCAAACTGGCTGCAGAATGAGCTTATCACAAGGGTTGCCTGACACGTGTCCTGCCAGCAAGAAATTCCTCAGCCATGAGGAGATGGAGCTAAATGGCTCCCCACATTCCCTTCCTAAGGCTTTCAAGTTGATTTTAGTGCTGCCTCTGTGCCTTCTCCGTCGCTGGCTGTCTGAAGGAGGAAGCAGAGCAGTGTACTGTCATCCACAGGCTTCAGGGGTGGCCATTCATCACAGGATCTGTTGTACTTTTTGGCCAGATTTGCCATCTTTCACCCTCTGGGGGAAGCAGAGGGAATGCTCAGTGCCTGAGGGTGAAGGTGTCCCATCCAGCACAGAGAGGGGCAGAACCAAATGCCTCTTGTGCCTCTGGAGTTGAGGGCAATGTGAAAAATAACTTAATCCTCTTCTCCCTTTTCTGCTGGCAACTCTTATCACCTAGATGGCCCAAATACTGGGGATGAGGTTGCCCTCAGGTGGTCCTGGGCTGTGCTCAAACGCTTGCTCCTTGTGAGATGCAGGGAGGGCGCAGGTTTCCTTGTGCTAAGCTGGTTTTGCCTTCCTCCCACACGGCATTTTGCCTTCCCCTTGCTGTTGTGTTGTACACTGGATTTGTGCAGTGTAAAATCCACCACCCTTTTCCCCAAAAGGGGCAGCATGGAGACACAAACAAGTGGGTAAGAAGGGGATGAGGAGGGAGGTAAAACCAGAAGCGTGTGCAGGCAGATCTGCTGCAGGAGGAAACAGCAGGGACCACCACGCTGGGAGTGAAACCAACACAAAGCTTTGTGGGTGAGGCAATAGCAAGCTTTGCCTCAAAACTGCAGCTGTAATGAGAGCTTTTGTTCTGCTTTTCCCCAACAGCTTTTGAGGGAGTGGTTTTGATTCTGAAACAGCAAAAATCCTGCGGGATGCCAAGATGTGATGGTCCTCTTTGGCTCTCAGAGCAGCTGTGCCTTACGCCTGACACAGAGACCTTCATCCTCTGCTTTCAAAGGTCAGTTGTGCCATTGGGTTGTACCATGATGGTGGGAACCTGCTCTAAGGACATAGGACTCACTTAGGGGCTATGCACTTTTGAAGGATGTCCACGTTTCTCCCATCTCTGTCATCCCACACAGTATTCCAATACAGCCTCACCTGTGTGTGCCCTGTGGTTTGAATGACATTCCCAGGGCTGAACCACAACTCTCAGGTGGGATTTAGCAGCCAGGGGTGCTTGGCAGTGGCTGGGTGGCTGCTGCTGTTGGGCTGCATTGCCACCTGCTGGGGCCACCCAGCCCTTTCCAGAGGCCACCAGAACCCAGTGTCCCTGCTAGGGGCCAGCCCAGCTGTGTCCCAGCATGTTCACAAACCATGTGGATGAGGCCCTCAGTGCCATGGGTTAGTGGTGGCCTTGGCAGTGCCAGGGAATGGTTGGACTCAATGATCTTAAAGGTCTTTTCCAATCTAGTTGATTCCATGAACGTAACCTTCCTCAGATGCTTATTTTGGGCAGATCTGCTGCCTCCTGCTCTATTGGGTTTTGTCTTCAGTCACTTCACAATGTTGGGGTTTAGATTTCCTGGTCTGGGTACAGGTCTTCCATTCAGGGTTTTTTGATACAGAGGACACTGTGGCCAAGGGGCTCAGGCATTCTGGGCAGGAACCTGAGGAACCCAAGTTGTTCTTCCCTATAAGAAATAACTTATTTAAACATAAAATCTCTTGCAACAAATCAACTGCATGTGCTGGGACACAGGGAAAAATGTGAAATACTCTTAACACTCAGGGTGGGTGGGAGGCCAGTGAGCCCCCAGAGCAGCTATTGTGGCATGTCTTGATCTCTTTGGACATGAATCCTCATCATAAAGTTGGGGGTAAAAATAACACAAAGCTCATTAGTTTTGGTGTTTTTATTAAACAGTGCTCCACAAAACACTTGTACACCAGTACACATGTACCCTGATGATCCCCTGACCATCGGTGTACCAACCCTGGGACTTGATGCTGCCATGGCACCAGGCTGCAGGAACCATCTCCTTTGCAGCAGCAGTGCCCAGAAGAAACCTAGGCTCAGAGCAGTGTCCTGCACTGCCATCACACCAGCCAAGCCTGAAGGTAACTGACAGCAGGCCTCATATCCTACAGGACCCTACCCCCAAACTGTTTGATTAGCCAGATCCTGCCCTCACGGCTGTGCTTCCTCCTTTCCAGTCACCTCCCTGTGTTTTAGGCCCTGTGAATGATAGGGAAAGGTCTGCATGAGCTTGAGGCTTCTGACAGGGATGCCCAGCCCAAAGCAGATTGAGCTTCTCTGCATTTCAGGCTGTCTTTTGGATGAACTTCCAGAAACATGTGATGGCAGCAGGAGGCTGGGTTTTGAGGAAACAAGCAGCCTTCCAGGAATGGTTTCTACTCTTTGCTGGAGCAGCCCATCCAGGAGGTTCTTGAGGGTCTGCCTATGCTGTGGCTAGGCTACCTTGCATTCAAGCACATGGGAGCTAGCTGTGTTAGTGTGCCAGGTTTAGTCCTTCTGCTTCACTATCACTGGTACAGGAGTGCTGGCTTGGAGGTTGTTTGTGCAGGCTGAGGAGCTGCTCTCAAACAGCACCAAGCACTATGGCTGCATCAGCAGCTTTCACTGTGTTCAGTATTTAGCTCATGCTCAGTGCTAAGAATGTCCTTTACAGGGTCAAGTCCCTTGCAAGTATCTGATGTGCTCAGTGGGTCAAACCTATTTAACCTAGAGCAGATGTTCCAGGTGGGTAGATGCGTGGTTGCATATCAAACTACAAGAAGCAGTAACAAGGCAAACAAGTGACTCAAATTATCCAGGTTCAGGAAAGCTTATAAAAGAAAGCATGTAAACAACATCCATACAGGGAATAGGTTAAAGCTGGCAGAAGTCAGTGTAATACGTTGCTTTTCCTATGCTGCTGCTGGTGGGCCTGGCGCCACCTCTCACCCATCAGATTCATACACAACTGTAAAGAAAGACTGCATAATAAACCTTTAAAGCTAAGCAGAAGAGACCACACCAGCAAGCATGCTTAGCTCACTTCTGGAGTTTGCCATTAGATGATCAATGGCCTTTTGCAAGGTTTAACATAACATGGCAAATAGGCACAAAAGCCACTGGATTATTTGTCACTGGGAAAAAATGCACAGAAGTTATCTACTTTAAAGACAAAGGCTATGTATAAGTGGACATTCAGGACAGACCCAGCTGTGCCACTTGCAATTTGATGTTTAAAAAACATATACAAAGTCTCCACAGCCCATCACGTTTGCTTTATGTGGAGCAGCCCAGGTACTGAACTGCCTGCTCCCTGGGTGTTCAGACAGGAAACTCTTACAAGCAACTTGCAGGGCAATAGTCCTAGTTTTTCATCTTTTGTTTTCCAAAGGCAACTAAATTCCTGCTAGTATTTGTCAGCACAAAATAATAAATAGCCAAAGATGCATTCAACAGAAAACTTTCACCCAGGAAATGGGATATAAAAACTGGCAAAACTCTCTAGCCAACAGAATACCGTGTATCTTCTCCCTGCTCTCACCTGCAGCCCTGTGTTTTTAAGACACCAGCCAAACCTGCATTCTGTCTTTTAAATGGAAACAATGCAATGAGATGACCAGAAGTATTAGAGAACTCAGCATGCCCTCAGGAGGATGGGTTTCCCTTCAGTTAGGTGAACAACAATGACTTTGGAAGGAGGAGAAAGCGGATCCAAACTGCTTTTCCAAGTGCAGAAGGATTCAGGCAGGAAACTGCCAAGCTCAGATTTAGAGTTCAAATGCAGGGAACTTGGCCTTGGTTGGCACCAGCAGGTCAGCAAGGAAGTAAATCGTTCCAGCCATTCCTGAGGGTCAGAAAACACAGTGTGCTTCAGAGAGATTCCCCTTGGGCACCCTTTCTATCAGGGGCTGAATGGGTCATGAAGACAGAAGAAAGAAAGATGTTTTCAGAAGGTCCTAAATCACTTCCCAGGTCTGAGGTTTCCCAAGCAACTTAGGTATGCCAGTAGGGAAGCATCTTGACGTTCATCAGATGTTGAAAAGCACCTGATGGGTCTTCCCCCATCCAGTTCCCAGTTCCTTCCCTTCCACTTTACTTCTCCACAGGTTTAACAATATGAATGTCTTTGCAAAGCTTTGGACCCTGTGACATTGCTGCCTCAGGTCCCTGCTGAGGTAACTGCCCTTGTTCCTTGGCCTGTGGCAAAGGCAGGGAGATCTCTGTTAGCTGAGGAACCTGCTCTTTCAGCAATACCAGCTGATGGTGGATTTGGGGGGGGCTGTTAGCAGGAGCCATAAAGTGCCATAGGAACCAATGAGGCTTACAAAAGCAGCCCCATTTGTTACTCACTCACCTTTGGGATGGCACTAGAAAGCCCATGAAGGATTTTAATGCTAAAAAATGCATGGAAAAGAGGCTGTCCAAGAAACCAGGCTACAGATTACCATAAGGTAGGCTTTGGCCTGTACCCATTACAGAATTCCCCTTGACACCTGTGTGCAGAATCTGTACAAGAGGCCAGAGAGGACAAGATGCTCCAGCTAAGACAGCCTGTGCTAAAAGAAGACTGCTTCTGGGAAAGGGTGAGAACAGGGAATACAATTTCCTTCCCATCTTCTACACTGACTTTTGCAAAGGCTTCAGTGGAGCATGTATTTGGGTTTCTTTGGTGCTGGACTGGCTCAGACCCAGGAGCAAAACACAAGCCTAGAGATGGAGGTTACCTTCAAAGAGAGAGAATGGAGTGTCTGGAGTCCGGCATCCGTGCTGGCCATAGCTTAAACACCACTCTGCAAACTGAGGAAAGAGGAACAAAAGGTGTTCAAGTTTTGTTAAAGACAGATCTTACAATACCACCCTCATCCTCACATTATCCCTTCCAGAGCAGGGCTTCTGCAGGATGTTCCTTCTCCACAGGCTGTCAGACAGTGACTGTGCTGCTGAAGGACTACTTTGGTGGAGCTGTTCAGATCTGAGCTGCATCTCTGCCACACTAGAAATTGGATTTCAAAGGCAATGGCAGTGATGTAAAAAGTAGAAGTGAATAATCCCCTCTTCCTTCCTCACACAGTTTCTTACCTTGCAGGCCCTGTAAAGGTATTTCATGTTCTGAGTGAGGTTATACAGTGCCAGGAAGCTGTAAGCATTGCCAGCTGTGCCATGGCACAGTCCATAGCCTTTCTTCAGTAACCCATACTGCCAGATGACTTCTGCACACTGCAGGGCATCATTTAGGTAATGCTGTTCCCCAAAGACCTGTAGAGACAAGAAATATTCCCCCTTACTGAGGCAATTTCCTCTACACAGAGAGCATCCCTGTGTGATGGGGAGGCTTGGGTTAATTAGTTGCTCTCCTTCTGAAGTCTTAATGCTATGACTTTGCCTTCTACTTTAGAGGAGGATGGTTTTGATATGATGAATGGGGCTTTGTGATCATTACTTTGCACACTATTGTCACCAGTCACCTGCAACAGGACACCCCATGCAGCTGATGGCCATTTTCAGATATAATTTCAAGAGACTGGTTTCTCTATCAGTCAGTGGTCCCCATGGGATGATTTCATTTTAACCAGCAATCCTACTCTCAGGCAGGCAGGGTCTCAACAGAGCCTTCTCCATGATGGAGTTCCACACTTAGGGATTCCTAAAGGGTCTCTGCAAGATTTCTGGTACCTTGTAGGCCTGGAGAAGCATGTAGATAACACCTGGTGCCCCGTGGCACCAGTGCACGAGTAGGTCTCTGGTGTCGTTGATGCAGGGAGGGTAATTGCCAGATGGGAACTTGAGCTGGCAGACATAGTCCACGCTGGGTTTCACTGTGTTGTGCAGTTTTACTTGGCTTACTCCAAGGCCAGGCTAAGAGACAGAAAGCATTAAATCAGGGAGAATTACCATTCTGTCTATCCCCAAGAGGCCCAAGATCTGCCTGAAAGGCAGAAGCAAAACCAATTGTGGTCATAGTCCCCTCTTGCTCCTTGTAAATGAAATACTTTTTGTTCAGGCTTTCACACATCACAAATACCCACTTGGCCCCAGGCTGCTCTGCCCTTCTGAAGACACGTATCTCCAGTCATATGCTTGCACCTCCAGAAACAAAGACTGCCCTGGCATGTAATCCGGCCCTCTAAGGAAGGCTGCTTGCTGCTGCTTCTCCTGAACAGAAGTAGGAATGGTTTCAGGTACCCAGACTTGGAGTAAAGAGATAAACTGTCTAAAATCAGAATTAAGGATGAATAGAAGGGCATCCTTTTACAAGGGCCTGTAGGGACAGGACAAGGGGAATGGCTTTAACCTGCCAGAGGGTAGACTGAGATGAGCTCTTAGGCAGAAGCTCTTCCCTGTGAGGGTGCTGAGGCGCTGGCACAGGGTGCCCAGAGAAGCTGTGGCTGCCCCATCCCTGGCAGTATTCAAGGCCAGGTTGGACACAGGGGCTTGGAGCAACCTGCTCTAGTGGAAGGTGTCCGTGTGCATGGCAGGGGTTGGAACTGCATGAGCTTTAAGGTCCCTTCCAACACAAACCAGTCTGGGATTCTAAGAAATCCCATATCTCATGATGTCTTGGAGGAACCACTGTTTGTACAGTGGAGGGAAGGGTATAAACAGCCCCTGTGCATCGCTTCTTGTTCCAGTTGTGTCCCCTGACAGCCACTCTGTCTTTCAGGTATGTGACAGTACTGTTCTACCTGAACAATGTGACTGGGGGAGGCGAAACAGTCTTTCCTATAGCTGACAACAGGACGTACGAAGAGATGGTAAATGAATCTCACTTACACATTACCCTTGGGAAGACAGTCTTTGAGTGTCTTTATTTTCTACAGCTGCAGAAGGGGTCTGGTGTGTGAGGCTGGAACACATTTAACGCTCATATGAGCACAGGGAGGTGCAAGTGGTGGTCTGGTGGCTTTGCTGCCATAATGGGTCCTGCTTGCTTCTGTCTGGGCAGGTTCCCTCAGACTAAGTCTCAGCAGGTATGTTGTGCTCGTGTCAGGCAATGTGTTAAGACTGGGCGGCTGCTCAGAAACAGGTTATGGACCTCCAGGGGCCTGCAACTGGCTGCTGCGGGTGGGTTGTGAAAGCCCTGAGCTGTCCCTGTGGGGCAGTCAGGCAGAGGGCAGGGTGAGCACTGGCAGCCCAGTGCTTGCACTTCATTCCAGCCCTGTTTGCATCACCTTCTCTGTGGTTTCTTGCCAGTCTTTGATTCAGAACGACGTGGACCTGCGAGATACACGGAAAAACTGCAACAAGGGCAATTTGCGAGTGAAACCTCAGCAAGGCACTGCTGTCTTCTGGTACAACTACCTGTCAGATGGAGAAGGTACGAGCTGGTTTCAAGACTTGGCTCATGGGAGGGATAGGACTGCAGGAGGTGATGGCCATCATCTTCTTGCGGTGGCTGGGAGCTCAGAAGGGAGCCAAGGGGTGGTAGCTGCCTGCTAGTGGGATCTATGAAGTCTACATGTCACCAGCTGGGTAGGAGCTTCCTGACTCTGAAAGGCCTTTGTTTACAGGCAGTAGGTCAGTGGCTCCTGATGCTTTTAGGGGACAAGACTAGCAGTTAGCAAACAAAGACCTTGGCTGTAGTAGCCATTGCCAGCTGCCTGCTGTCCCACTGTGCGAGCTCAAACTCCTGCTGGAACTTGGTCTGCAATTCAGAATGTTTCACTGATGTGGTGTTGCCCAGAGGGGAGGTAGACAAAGGCACAGCCATCAGCTCTGCAGCACAGAGAGGCACGGTCTTCACCATGCACAGTTCTGCCGTGCTTGGGGCCAGCTCCTGCTTTATAGCTCAGCCGCAGCCGGGTGATGTGTCCTCGGGGCTGTTTTTCTCCCAAAGCACAGCATGGTTTTCCCTGACAGCCAGGCTGGGGGGTTGACACGAACCTCCCAGGCTGCTGGAGAGTGACTCCAGAGAATTTTGATGGCAGATTTTGAACAGTGGTGGAAGGGGGTCTCCTGGGAGCAGCCCATGTTTCCATCTCTAGAAAATCCACAGAGGAGGTCACAAGACCAGTATTTGGACTGCTGGATGAGGATAATCAACATCATCAGTGTCCTGCAAGAAGTGCCCTGTTGTGTTTTTATGAGCAGATTGTTCTGAAATGGAAGCTGGCTGCTGATGCAAGTCTGCTACAGAAAATAACATGGGACCTCTGTAAAGAGGATCATTTAGAACTGCTAGAATGCAGTCTGTAATGTGTCCATGAGCCTGACTTCTACAGGCCTTCTAACAGCAGCACTGGTCTCTTCCATGCCATTTCCTTTTGGAAAGAGTTGAGATAAACAGTGGCGGGAGTGCAGAATGCGAGAGCCCCTTATGCTGGGTGGAGACAAGACAGCAACGAGCCTTTTGAACCTGAGGAGCCTGCCCTGGTGCACTCCTCATAGGTGCTAGGGTGGGGTAGCACTAAAATGGAGGGGTGCCAGGAGGAGCCAACTCTGGTAAGATGTACCTGAGCCAAAACCCAAGCCAATGCTGTGGGTGGGAGAGCAGCACTCTTCACTCCCTCCTAACATGGCTTTGCTCCACAGGCTGGGTAGGAGAGCTGGACGACTTTGCCCTGCACGGGGGCTGCCTGGTCACGCAGGGCACCAAGTGGATTGCCAACAACTGGATCAATGTGGACCCCAACCGGCGGCGCCAGCTGCAGTTCCAGCAGGAGATGGAGCGATACGCGGCGGCTGGAGCCCCAGGAGCCCCGAGCGAGTGGACAGTGGATAAAGCGTACAGCGGGATGCACTTGGAGCTGTAGCGCTGACGGGGAAAGGCTGCTCAGCGGCACCCACGTGGCCTTTTCCCGCGCTGGGCCGGAGGGGGCGATGACGTGTGGCGCACCAATAAAGCGTGGAGAGACGGAGCGTCGCCTCGGCGTGCTATAGGGGCGGGGCTGCGGGGGCCCGACCAATGAGCGGCGGGCGGGGGCGGCACCGAGCCGCTAACGGGCGCAGGCTAGGCTGCGCCCCGCGCCGTGCGGCGGCGGGAGGGAGGGTGAGAGGCAGAAAGAGGCCCGCCTCCGTCCGGTCTCGGCGGGCGCTTTAGTCGCTGTGGCCACCCTCTCCGTCAGGAGATGTGTGTGGGGAGCGAAGCTGTGTCTCTGCCTGCCCGCCCGCACTCCGAACACGGAGCGAGTGTACGGAGGCGCGGCGGTTCTACCCCGGCCGGCCGACCCCTGCGCCAGCGCCGCGTGTAAAGTCTTCTCCCATGTCTCTGTACTCGGGTCTGATCCAGAGGCTTAGTCCGGCGGATCCACTGGCCTGAACCCGTAGATCAGGGTGAAGAGGGACATAGACTAGGAGGGAGATAACCCCCGCCCTCGACCACACTTGAGAGCCTTGCGGTTATGGTTTAGCGAGGAAGTGTGGTTTATTGATGCACCTGAAGGCGTTTGAGCTACTAGGCGTTAAGGCAGCGTTTGGAGACATGGGAGGCTGGCAGGCAGGTAATTGGTCGCAGGGGTCCAAGTGGACGCAGAAGACGACGGCCTACAGGCAGAGGGAGTTGTTGGGTAGCACACACAGATCTCTAGCGTTTGTCTGAATTGAGGACCACTGTGTTTAAAAAACAATCAAAATTACGAACCGTCGTTCCACGGCAGAGAACGGTAACAGCAGCTGTCGCAGGAATACTGTAAACTGCCTGAAGTAAGCCACAGCTCTAGGTTTTATAAGTAGATACAAGTATTTCAGAATTGCTTGTCGTGTTGTCTGTGGCCTTCTTGATGAAGAATCATCAAATCACTTTTCTATTTTCATCCTTCTTTTATTTGTCCAAGCCCTGGCAAGAATTAAAGAACGAATGAAGCTAATTTTTCTCCTTTTTTTTTTTTTTTTTTTTTTTTTTTTTTGTTGGTTTTGCTATCAAGCTCTTATTTTCTAATGACTTGGGTACTGATGAAGATACTTAGTTTTTAAACAGATTGAAATTAAATGAAAAGGGCTCGAAAAATTAGTCAGTAACTGTACTGGATTAAAATCCTATTGAAGTAATAGGCTGTCTCTTTGTGAGAAACAACTTGAGTTGTAGTAGTAGTCCAACAGCTCAACCCTGCTAACAGTTACAATGCATTAAAAATGAGCTGGAAATAGGAGATGCAGCTACGTTGTATTCCAGTTACTTTCTAAGGTTATGTAACTTTCAGTGGCAATACACTTCATATTGCTTCAAGCACCTGGAGGTGTGATGGGAATGGCACCTTTATTGGGATTTACCCTATATGCTTCTATCCAAGTTCTCTCCAGGTATGCTTAGGAAAGTGCGTATAATCACTTCTATATGGTGTCATCAGTTGCGTGTACTAATAATATTTTCTCAAATGAGTTGTTGTGACCATGAAGTACATGTTTTAAAACAGCAGTTAGATGGATGACAAAGGTAGACACATAACCCCATGCAAGACCAGGAGGTAACTGAACCATTTTTGTCTTTCTGTTTCTATCGCAAAGAATCTCTCCAGACATTTAATTTTGTTCAAAGCCTTACGTATCCTTAACACCTGAATAAAAAATTGTTTTAACTAATTCTTTATTTTCCTTGCCAGGAGCTGCCGCAGGGAAAAATGCAGATTACTTAAAATAGTAGCAAATTAATTTGAAGTTAATCATCTCGGCATAAACTGTGTTATCTTAACCATGGATGAAAGCATGCACTGTTACTGCAGCATAGCTGGGGCTTTTAAAATTTAAATTCCTAAGGCAAAGAATGGAAGAATTATCTTGAAATTGAATAAATATGTGTATCCAAGAGGGAAGAAAATTATTTCTTAAGTTTTATAAAAGAAATACTTAAAAATGTTGAGGTGCTTGGGACTTGGTGTTTTATAGATATGGTAGGTGTTCATAAACTTTTAGTAGATTGAAAATATAGCCCAAGTTTTTGCTAACTGAATCTCAACCACTGAAAAATGTAATTTAGCTTCAGTCAATATGGTTATAGAGATGGCAAGAGCTGACTCTTTGGAAATATATTACTGCTGTGTAAGAAAACAGCAAATTCATGGACGGATGCATTTTTAATGTGTTCTGTTGGCTAAAGATCAGGCAGTTGCAAAGAGAGAAAAGGTAGTTTGGGGCACTAAGACTGCAGTGTATATAGAAAAATCAAACTTGCCTTTATCAGTGTAAACAAATGATTGTGTGGAACTTTGTGATAATAAAGGAACGAGTAAAGGTATTGTAAAATATAACCAGACATAGTATTTTATAAACTGTGAATTCTGGTATGTGGAGGGTGTTTTCTTCTATTTTGTGAACTTCTTACTTTTTCCAGTGTATGTAACACTCTTAAAATACCTTGTCTATATAGTTAGTGTTTGTTGGTTGGGGTTTTTTCTTCAGTAAGCCCCTTAATAATCCTGGATTGCGCTATTTGAGGATGGTTGATCCAATCAAAGATGAGATAGGACAGCTAGATGATGGCTGACAACAGCAATTTCTGGTTTACCCTTCTCTTGATGAACATCTATACCCAGGATCATTGTCTATGGTTCTGCTTTGCAGAGGTAGTTAAAACTTGGTTTGGTT
>JANHGB010051501.1:0-23193 GCA_026283785.1 Coracopsis vasa
AAGTTCAGTGCAATACAGCTTTGTATGTTGCACTGTTGATAGTTAATTATGGTGGCACAGCTCTTGCAAATTCACTGGGGGATGATTTCTCCTTTGAACTCCAGTGAATTTTTCACTCCAGATAAATCTGCCAATTACCACTTGGATATATCATAATGTTTTCTCCCCACTCAAGGGCAGAACAGAGAGAACTAAGTCTGAACAGAACGTTTATCTTGATAACATTTAATGTGCCAACATTCAAGTTATAAAAATGTCTTTCCAATTACTCTAATCTCTTCTAATTTGTTTCAGCAAAGCAAGGAGAGTTAATGTTTATAATGCTACAAATGGCCGGGTGCAACATTACGTTCCCAGTACTTGAATATTCTGTATATATTTAGTGACTCTTGAATATTGGAATTGGGGATTTATAACCTATTATGGCATCATGTGGATCAGCAGAAAATGTTTTATCTGGGCTAGTTTGCCTTGTATTCTGCTGCCAGTCAAACTATTTTAGTAATTTACTTTAACTTGTCCTCACATTGGTTGATATTCACATAACAGAGCTCTTCATCTCACATCAGTAGCATGCTTTTTCCAAATGCTGTTTCTCTGGGTAATAACTAGATGAAATTAGTTTATTCTTTTCCCTTTATCTCTGTGAAGCTTATGCACCCTGGCTTTCCTATTTGGAATGATAGATCCCAGCACAGCTGAACAGACTGCAGTCTTGGTTTCATCATCCCTCAATCTTCTATGCTGGGCCTCTTATGAAAGATGTGAACCCAGGACACTGCTGCTGTGAATAGCTCTGATATAGGGCAATTAATTTATGATTTCAGAATATTGTAAAATAGCAGGCAATTAATTTCCCTGGAACATAACTCCTTTAGGAGTTAAGAAACTTGGAAGATTTAAGTCTGTTCCCACACAATTCTCTATTACTTAGGTACTAAATATTTATTATGTTAATAGATATTAATAATTGGCATTAACAGTACCAGCAAAAAACTAAATGGTAGTTAACAATATCATATTAATACATAATTTATGATTATATATATGCATCTGAGCTTAGATTGTTATTACAGGATGGAAGGAAATGGATGCTTTCAGGCCACAATTCATTTCCACGCAAAGGCAGGATTTACCAGTAGAAGATGAAGTCTTTCCCAGTGGTTAGGAAGAAAGTCTAGATGTAAGGCTTAAGTTTTGACATTTTCAGTTATGTTAAATGAAGCCTATTGCAGTCTCCGGGAAGACACAAACCAAATGATTTTGTATTGTCTGTCTATACAATAATTCTGCACAATATTTTCCATATAGAAACTTTTCCAAGCATTTCAATTTACGCTCTTTTCACTGTGATTGATGTTAGTAGTAAACTATATGAACGTGCTCAGAATTGCTTCATGCAAATCATTTCCTAAACTGTTTTCACAAAGGCATTTTGTCTACTCATTGCCAGAGAAGCTGTGCATCAACTTGAGAAGCACAGGGTTTAACTCACTATTGCCAAGCAATTCCTCTTTTATTTCATCTTGCATATGCTTAAGTTTGGTCTTGAAATGCCTCATTTTGGCTCTTGACTCTGTAAAAATAAGACATGCTCTTGTATTATCCCTTGTGAAGGCTGGATGATAGCAGAAGTATTGTATTTATTACTTCATTACTATTTTCCATAAATCTTACAGGTGATGTTAATGCAATAATGTATAACAGGCAGTGAATTGACTTTGACTTGAAAAATAATAATTCTGAGATCATAACCAAAAATAGCTGTGGTTTTAAAGCAAGTTTAATAACAACCACATTTTCCTTTTAGCATGGTGCATAATCCCATTATATTGAACAAATAACTAAAAAAATAATAAAAATGGAAAGTACAAGGCATAATTATTGACTTGGTTTGGCCTGAAGGAATAGAACTTGGTTTCAGCCAAACAAGAACGCATTGAATCTTTATTCCTTGCATTTCATTATGTATGACTCATCTCTGGCCAATCTAATTATCATCCTAAATACTGCAACTGTTTTCAAAACTTATTTCACATTATTTTAGACAACTTCCCCTGCACTATTTACCAAAATCAAACAGGAAATGAATTCAACCAAGATGCTTTATTAATGAGTGCATTAGGAAAGGTGGGATTGAGCATTAATTTTTTCAGAGAAATAAAAGAAAAAGCTAAAATAAAGGAGAAGGTCTTGGAATCTGAGTTCAAAAGCAGATGACAGCAGCAGCCATGTGAAAACTCAGAATGTACTCTTTTCCTGCACAGGCTATAGAAAGCCTGCTGTCTCTTTTTTAGGAAGAATGAAGTGAAAGTGTAATAGACAAAGCTAGAACAGAATTAAGTAACTTGTCATCAGATTTAAAGTTTTGGACACTTCTGGAAAATCAATTACTTTGTTTTGGTTTGAGGTAACTTAGTTTGTAGCTGCTCTAAAGCTACAGATGTAAATCTGTCTTTGCAACTTCTTTGGAAGTTTTTCACTTGGTAAGCAAAAGTGGAGCTGATGGCACATAGAAGCAGGAGCTTTGGCAATGGCGCTCCTGGACTTCACTTATCTCAGTAAATGTCCTAATCTTTCAGTTTGTGCAGATCTTTAAACCTCATGCAACCCTTTTTCAGCTGTTTGAGTAGAAGGGGAAGGATTTGATATCAGGCACCCCAACATTTCTGCACTGGAGTGCTTGGAGAGACACTTGCAACCCATGTCAGGACCACTCTGCTTTATGGTTCTGAAAGCTGTTTTCTAAAGGAACATGTCAACAAGTTCTTCACAGATGAATATATTAGCATTATGGTTATAATTTAGTTTACTTCTGCATTATCTATTTGGGCTTTCTTTGCCTTTCCAGCTACTAATCTTTTTTATCCACCATAACTCAGAGCTGAATGTATAAAATACATCCATCTTCCTTTCCTGTGTAAAGAATTAGATGATTTCATTTTACTTTTTGCCTCAGGACACAAAACTCCCAGCTTCTGTTTCCCACCATAGAAGCCCAGAACAGTTGGCCATAATAAATATATGAATAAAGGCATGAACTGGCTGATGAAACTAGAAACAGGGTTCTGCTTTGTGATATGCATCCCCCAAATTCAACAGAGTATAAGTACTTGGAAAGACAGCATCCTCATTCAACAAAACAGCATAGAACCTCTGATGACAATGTAATTCAATAAGTTATTTAGACCTAGAAGCTTATAGGAACCTAAATAAATTCTGAACAGTAAGCTTTTATTTGGATACAGTTTTGAAGACTATTAAAGAATGCCATGGAGGTAACTGAGCCAGGTCCAAACTCTCCCAGAATACAGTCAGGATTACACCTAAACTTGGAGTTTCATCTTGATTTATCCAGCAGAATCTGTTTTCTACAGAATAAGCTCTATAAGGTGTGGATTTACAGCTCTTCAGCTCCATTTGCATTTGTTCTAGTGCTTACGCAAACACAAACCAAATTTGTCCTGGTCTTGTACAGCCTCGTAACCTACCCAAAAGCATGGCACTCTTTTTTTGATTAAACTCTAGGGATGAGAACAGATATTGCCACAGATATCTAACAGGTGAAAATTTCACACCTAATTGCTTTATAGGAAGTTTCTGTGGTTGTTCTCTGGCCTGTGATACTCATTTGAAATAGATTCTTGTGTAGATACTGAGTGAAAATTGGAAGCACTGCATGACTTTCGTACCCTTGCTATCAAATGGGAAATATTTTAGATGCAAGAGAAAAATCCTTAGAGGGTCCCACTCTGCCATACTGGGAGTTTCGTAATAATGAACTAACTGGATGAGTTCATAAGTGTAACAAATCAGTGTGCCAAACGTGACAACGGTTCAAATTTTCCCTGGGTGTATTACCTGATTAACATTGATTTGCTATCCAGATCCCTGTTGGATTAAATGAAGTTCTCTTAAACACATCATATTTGAAACAGCTGTATTATACTCTCCCCTCATCCCAAAGAAAAAAGAAGAAATTAAAATAGCCATGAGTCATGTCTTTTACTCATTACCCTGAAATGTGACAATCCAGGATTCTCATAATGCCAAATGGCATTTTGAAAGAAGACATGTACCATAAAATAACATAGAAATCTTTTCTAAGGAGCTGTTCTGATAGGTATGAATGCTACCCCACACTGACTTTATGTTCCCCTTGGCACCACAGAGACAGTTCAATGTATTGTTCACCCAACTTGTACAAGGCTTAATTTCTTCAGGAAGAGCTGCAAAGGGACAAATAGCATTTTTGGCAACATGAAACTGGCATAGAGTGAAAATCCGATTCTTTGCATAAGTAGATGGCCTTTTAAATGACACAAATCTCCATTGCAGGAACATTTCATAGTTAAAAGAAACTAAGAGCAGATTTAAAGATCCTGTTTCTAAAAATTATCATTTTTATGGCAGTTCAATTGCTGTACAAGTTGGAAAGTTGAAGGTTAATAAATACGTTTTCATTTACAATTGCTTTCATTTAAGTGCTTTCATTTGGCAATGATCATAGGCAATGCAATCTCTCTGATAATGAAGTCTAAATAAGAACAAATAGGAAAATAACATTAGAAAGAAGTGTGACACAGCAAGGCCAGTGTTAGTCCTCAGCTCCTGATGCTTCTCCTTGCCTTTCACTTTTGGAGAACTGGGACTTGAGAGTGAGTGATTGTTAGAAACAAACACCTCCACATTTGCACAAATCTCCTCCCAGTCCAAGTGTGACCAAAGGAAATCACACACCCTCCTGCAGTGCAATGACCAGTGACCCTGTTATCTCTTCTCTTCTGAAATACTTTGGTTTTCTCTTTAAAGCAGTTGGCTTCAGTTTCCTTTATTTTCTCAAAATACTCTAAGACAGGTAATGGTTGTGTTGCGAGCTCCAAGAACGCCTCTAAAGAACTGAGACAGAAAGAAACAATCAAACTGGTCTGCTAATTAATATAGAATCATAGAATCATAGAATAGTTAGGGTTGGAAAGGATCTTAAGATCACCCAGTTCCAACCCCCCTGCCATGCCCAGGGACACCTCACACTAAACCATGTCACCCAAGGCTCTGTCCAGCTTGGCCTTGAACACCACCAGGGATGGAGCATTCACAACTTCCCTGGATAGCCCATTCCAGTGCCTCACCATCCTCACAGTAAAGAACTTCCTCCTTATATCCAATCTAAACTTCCCCTGTTTAAGTTTGAACCTATTACCCCTTGTCCTACCACTACAGTCAATATCTTAATATATCTTAATGTCAGTTAATATCTTAAAAGATTAGTCTTCTTGATCAGCTGGCTGCTAACAGGTTAATGTATGTTGCCTCTGAAATCAGAAAGAGACACCTCCACTTCCAGTGTAGTTGTGGATGGTTATTAAATTATTCACAGAGTCTTTATGCTATGGTGGATATCAAAAAGTCTATGGAGTATTTAATTTATTGTTATTTTTTTTAATAAGGAAAGATTAATCACTGTAGGTTGGAAAAGAATCAGTAATATCCTGCCCTCTATGGCACTCTACATTATCTGAATATAATACTTTACTATTAATTCTTTAAGTAGATAATGCATTTTTATTCCAGGAACATGATAATCTACTTTTAATTAATTTTTCTTTTCATAAAAACATGACTATTTTGAAAGAAATCAGTGCCCACAGACTGCAGTTTGGGTGACTCATGTTAGCTACCAATATAGCTGTACTTTATGGTAGCTTTAATAACCAATATTCTCTATTTAACATTCAAATTTACTCATATGTTTGCTAGGATAAAGTTCTTTTTGTACTACATGAAGTTAAAAATCCAATTTCCATAATGTTTAAATACCTATATTAAGGAGCTTAGCTCATGTTTGTATAACCTTTAGAATGCCACAGTGTCTTAAAAATCTGCTTAATGGACTTTTTTTTGGATTATCTGTTGATTGCAATTTATTTCATGATATTTCTTGCTGCTTTTATGTCAACATTTTAAAGCTGCAGGTAAAACCAGAATATTGGTTTCTTACGATTGGACTTGATGATCTTAAGTTCTTTTCCAACCTAGTTGATTCTATGATGATTTTGTATCTTGCTTTAAAATAGAAGGCTTTTGGCTAATCCTTTAAAAACTGTGTGTTGCAAATAAGCACAATGCAAAATGTTATGCTCATTTTGCTTAACTACTGCAGAACCTCAGCAGGCTAAAATCCTGCTTTGAAATTAGCTATGCATGTTTATAGTACCAAGTAGTAGAGTACTTGAATTGTATTTAGTATTTTGGGCTTCAATGATGGTCAAATAACTGTAATCAGTTGGCTGAAATGATATATTTCTCCCCTTTGCTTGTGAGACTGTAATGCCAGGAGATTATGTATCAGGAAAAGGTCAATGGACAATTGGCTGTCTTGACCAGTGCATGTAGAAAAGACACTTTTCAACAAACTCTTCCTGCAGTTGCAGAAATAGACAAATAGCACAGTCCTTTTTACACAGTCAAGATATTTAGGAACTGTTTTGCATTCATTTTAAGATAATCAATAACAATCAATCATGCATGACTGGGACTGGGCACGTAGGATCGCCACTCAGCTGTATGTGAGACATGAGCAAAGATGCCTTGGTAAAGGCACCCTATGCAAAGATCCCAGTAAAATACCAGTGGGTTTCCTATAGACACAGAATGTGAGAGCCTATGCAACAAACTATTGACCTAATGATAATACATTCAATAAAGCTGCTTTCAGGGAGGCAGGGTAAAGCTGGAAAAAAAAAAGGGCTTGTTTCTTACATAGTGGTCTAAAACACAAGTCACTGCACTTATTGGTCTCACTTTCACATTACTGCTTAAGAGCTCTATATAAATTTCAAAGCAAAAGGAAAACAAAGCTGAAAGGCATAACTGCTTCTTTTTAGCAGTTTTCAGAACTATTAGCAATCATGGCATAGGCAGTTTTAAGGCAAGGAAATATTTTCATATGTGAAAAAGTGTTTACAACAATCAAAGCATCTGAAGGCCCTCAGTGACACGATTTAGTGATGGTCTTGGCAGTCCTGGGTAAGGTTGGACTTGATGATCTTAAAGGTCTTTTCCAACCTAGTTGATTCTATGATTCTAAGGCATCAGGCTTAAATCAAACTAAGTTTCATGGTGTTCATTCTTGGTATAAAATGACCCCCACGTGGCATATATTCATTCTATATTCAATGCAAAGCTTTTATGCTGTGAGAAACTTTATTTTTATTTCCTTTTTTAATATATATATTTTTTTCTCTTTTTTTTTAATTATTTTTTAATGGAACTCTTATGTTAGCGGTAATGTCAGAGTGGCTTATCTCATGACACAGGTTTGACAGCATAGGCTGAACCACACCAAAACCTTTCCCATATCCATCAACATAATCTAGCTTTTAGGATGATGTAACTTAACACTGACAGCTGAAATTATTGTCCAGGTAGAGGCGGGTTTTGAAAAGGATTGGGATTATTTATCTCTCAAGGGTATTTTAAATTTGATGCTACTACTTGAGGCTCAGGTGAGAAGGAATCTAGCTGTGAAAGCATGAAAAATTCTTCATTAGCAGGTTTGAATGAGCAAGAACTGAGTCATCGTCCTGCAAGTACTTTATTCTTTCCCTTCACTGTAGGATTTTAATTGGCAAAATACTTCAGTGTTTAATGACTGCAAATACTAGGTGTTATTTCTGTTTTCCCCAGCTTCTTGAGCTAAACTTATCATTACAGTCTTAATTACTTCTCATCCAAGCAACATTTACCATTTATCACTATGATTTAAAACTTTCCTGCGTTAATCTGCCTTCTAATTTTTGCTGGCAAATAAATCACTGTGGAGCAGAAATATGCCAACCTATGGAAAGGAAAGGGAGATACTAGTGTTCTGACTGCTGCATTAAAAAGTCACTGGGTAAAATGTAAAACAGATGCTGGGACCAGCATCTAAGTGTCCCCTGTGAGTTCTTTCTTTCAGTAATTACAGTACAGAGGTAGGTTTACAAGTCTCAGGTCTCTGACCCAGTAAATCTTGATTTTTATAGTATTTATTTTGAGTACCTAGGCTGTTGGATCACTTAGAGCTCAACCTGCAGATTGCAGTCATTTTCAGGGCCGGACAGGACTGAAGGTAGGCTTCCCATTTCCTAAACACCCTGCATTCTCACATATTGCCTAAAGAGTGAGCTCAGCCTCTGTCTTAAGAGGAAATAATGACCACCAGTGCACATTGCAAGTAGCCTAATTTTGTTGTAGAGTAGCTGTGTTGTTGGATAACGGCCCAGCATTCTGGTCTTAGCTGTAGGCTGACTCAGATGGATAAGGGGCTGCAGCCTGCCTTTTGGCATCCCCTAAGGCATCTGTATCTGGATTTTGCTTAGTCTGGATTGAGAAGAGGGTTGCAGTACCAGGTCAGGCTTTCACTACAGTTCTCTTGGTATGATTTTGCCATCTAGCAGTATGGCAAAGCTCACTTTTCCTCGCTGCAGTAGATATGCTGAATGTAGATGTAACTGTGCTGTCCACTCGTTTCTTTTTCCGCTTATGTAGCATCACTGAAGGATGAAGTAACAACCATGATAGGAAATCTTCTACTGGCTTGTTTTCACTAGCAGTCTCTGTAGCCCTTAGTCCCAGCTATAGCCCTGTCACTGTGGCTTTTGGGACTTGCCTAGTTGGGATGGATGGAACAATGCACACACATGAGTGTAGAAAATGTAGGGCAAAGGAAAGAGAACTCTGGATTTAGGCACTGTTAGGATTAGACAGCATTTGTTTTATATTTACTCCTTATTTGTTAGAAGTGTGATAAATCAGTCATCTGGGAACTGAACCCACTTTGATAATTATTAATCAATATTTGTTTAGCAGCAATTCCAAGGGAGACCCATCTTAAAGCAGGAATCCCCCTGTACTTGGTGCTGCTCGAAACAAGAACAAGGAGGCTCTACCACTAACAGCACTCTGACTTTATCAACAACATCTTCTTCTGTAAGGAAAATGGAAAATTAAAACAACACGAGTGTAGAACTACTTTATTTTACATATTTACTTCCAAGGTAGTTTCATCAGCAAATTGAAGATTTTTCCAAAGTATGGAATAGGCAAAGTGCTCTCATTTTTTAATAATATCTGATTGCTTCTCATTCAAGCTGTGACATACTAGAAAAATTAATTAAACCAAATGTCACTGTAGCCATATCTATAATGAATCTCAGTGCCCTAAAGCACTCCAAAAATTGACACAAGAGCACAAGAAATTGTATTAAAAAGCTGTGGCATTTAGTAATAACCTGATAAAGGGTAATGATATAACTCACACCAACAGTTTTAGGTACTTGAAATAAGCATTAATTTATACATAGCTGTACTCCCTGGGGGCCCTGGCTGGGACTGTGGCCTGCTGTATCATGTGTGGTGCTGTATCACATGGTAGGATGGCCACCCTCCTACAGAGTTCCCAATATGAGTAAGCAAGACAGAAGGGTAAGTGCTGCGGTACAAAATTCATCTGGTTACTATAATCCTCAACTGGCCACCAGCACCGAAGTAGAGGGGAAAGAGGGATGTTAGGTCCTGCTCAGAACTGGGAGTTGAGGGTGACTTTTGAAGAGTCTCCCGCTTATCCGTGAGTGAAGGGACGCACAGAGTGGCTTTGAAGTCCATTATGGCTCAATTTACTCTATATTCACACATAGCCCTTGCAGGGGCAAAATCAAAGGGAACCATCTGGGTCATTAGTTCCACTCTCTGATGGATACTGACAGTAGTGTAATAGACATTAACCCTTGCAACATCCCTAGAGCATTGACTTCATACGTCACAGACTACAAAACACTTCTCAGAACATGGCTAGTGAGAAGCTTGCAAACTTCTGCAGTGAATTCTCCTGTCTCGTCCTGTCCTGTCCTGTCCTGTTCTTTCCTCTCCCCTCCTCTCCTCTCCTCTTGTTTCTTCTTCTCTCCTCTTTTCTCCTCCTCTCTTGTCTCCTCTCCTCTCCTATCCTCTCCTTTCTTTCACTTACTCATGCTATCTCTAGAACATATGTTGATTGATAACCTTATCCGAACATATTCTAAGGACTAATAATGAAAGAGTGTGAACCACAGTCATACGTCATATATTTCTCTGCAGCTGCACATTTGGTCTATGATCTAGTTCTTTCTCTGGAAATGATCTAGGTCCCAGGCTAACCACAAAGGTCATCTTCATATTCGTAGTCAACACCAGAACATCAGCCTTTTCCTTTCAGAAAACAAAGAGATCTCTGCCAACTCCTGCCTGATGGCTAATGGTAGCAAGAAAACAAGACATAGCATGAAGCTGTGGTGAGGAGCTTAGGTGTCCTTGGCTCATATCTGATCTGAAGCAAGTCTTTCTGGACATCTGTTTATTCAGCCATCTCCGGCTGGTAGCTACTTTATGCTCTCATGATGGAATGAGCAAAATATTTTGATCATTCGATATCTACACGAGCACATCAGAAACATTAACAGAATCCAGAATCTGAGGGTTGAGAGCATCATTAGTTTGGCTAATGTGGCAAATTTATTGAAGGCTCCTTGCTTTCTCTGTCTTTTCTTGCCTAATTATTAATGCTCTCCTTTGTGTTTATCACTTCTGCCAGACAGAGTCTATAGAGCAGGACCTCCTCCTGTGCCTGTGAAGGTTGTTTGGTGTGATGTGGGATCTTTTGGTTGTGCTCTTCCTTGTACTATTCAGCAGTGATGACAATATGCCTTAGGGAGCTTAAATCATTCTTGCAGTTGAACAAGCAAAATGGAGTAAGCTTAGCACACTCTTTCTCACTCCAGGCTTCATTCCCACTTGTTTATAGCTCTGCAGAATTCAACTAAGCTCCATCTGCCTATTTTAAAAGCAGATGCACAAAAATACCTAAGCACCAGACACAAATTATCATAACTGGTGCCCATACGGCAGTTGTAAAAACAGAAATGTAAAAAGTTCAAGGCAGACAAAAAAAAATCACTACAAATTTTAGGGTTTTTTTTCCAAAAGTTATCACAAAATGTATCTATCTTGGCACAAACTGCTGTGAAAGTTTAGATTCCAGTTTAGCATAAGATAGAAAAGTCCTTTAACCTTATAAAATACCCTTGTTACTGTAGCTTTCGTATCTCATTGGCTAATACAGAGCATCATACACTACATAGAATTAGCAGAAACTCTCCTCTTTTCCCACCTAAACGTATTCCAAGTTGGTTTATATCCAACTGGTCTTCTGTCAAAATTGCCCTTGAATTATCACTATGTACACAGGCTTTCAGAGTCAGGGCACAGTAGCTGCAGGCGTAGCTGTGAAGTGAGTTTGAGTCAACATGAGAAGAGAGGAAGTCAGCGGATGAGTTGGAATGGAAATGTCAAGTGAGAAAAGTGGATCATATTTTCCCTTCAAGTTACTCAACTTGGAGAGTGACAGGAGAAGTTTCACATTTAAGAAACCTTTTGTTTTCTGAGTTTTCAGTATCTAGCAGTCATGGGCTGCATTGGAAACTCTCTTGCTTCTTTTTGCTATGCTGTAATTTTCAGGCGAGGCAGACAGCATAACAATAACACTTACCATGTCAGGCAGTCCTTCCAAGTCTTTCACAAATACCAAGGAACTCTCTGAAAGATTAGGAAGAAAATCATAGTTCAACACAGGTGCATCTTAGTTAATATTTTTGACTATATGTATTTCCAAGAGACTTGTAATTAGAATTGGGAGGAGAGAGTTCTGCTTCGCTGTCGAGTGCTGTTGTCAGTCAAGCCATTTTTAGACCTTGGTCTGAGGCTGTGTCTATGTAGAATACTTTAGATTGACAGGCAAGTGCAATCTCTGTGGATGCAGCAACCTATTTTTGTATAATAATATGGGTTTTGGCTGGCAACTCATCAATACAGAATCCAGCTATCCACGTACCTGTTTTATTCTCTGGTTATCTGCTGCTACAGCACTCTACTGTTGTACACATACAAGCTGTCAATAAAAACGGGTCTAGCGCTCAACTCTAAGGAACTAGCACAGTCCAGAAGATCTGAACACCTAAATAAGAGTATTAAAAAAACAATTAAAAAGAATAAAATAACATGGAAAAATATTCTGCCCTTCATGACTGATTTGCTGCATCCTGAACAGTGTGACTGGTGTTTCCATGTCTTTTACAAAGTACATCTTTGGTAGTATAGCCCTGGCATTGATTATAATTTCAAGGATCACACAAAAGAAGCCCAGAGAGATATGAGAGTGAGTTTGGAATGTTCAGTAATTACCAATTCAATGTGTCTTATTACTCTCTTCACCTTTGTACTTTGGATGCAACATGTTGGATGGACAAACCCAAAACAAGTTTGAGTTCCACACCATGATCCTCACTGCCCAGTTTCCTCACATCAAAATGTTGCTTTGGTTTACCAGGAACGTTCTTCTTAGGTTTTATAATGTTTAGAGAGGTCAAGCTTGTGGCTGGGTTTTGTTCTACTGTGGACAGTACATCATCTTTCTTCTTTTAACAGCTCTTGCTTGGCTCATATTGTGGTAATAGAGGTGTTTGCATGCCGAACCACTTCTTGCATTTTGAAAAGGGCTTTGTCAAATTTAGTCATTATATCTTTGCCAGGAAGCAATAGAGCAATTAATTTACTCATGGCTTTTAACGGTAGGTGAGAAGAGCTCTCCTTTCTTGAAATTTTGTTGTTTGGTACAAGTTATTCTTATAAATTTCCTTTAGTTTTAATAGAGAAAAAGAGAGAAAATTGCAGATTGATTGTTCTCATCCATCTCCATTGCAGGAGAGGCAAGTTGCCCCTGTGTCTCTGGGTGTTGAGCAGTAGTGTCCTGTATATGCACTCTGTGTTGCTTGTGATCTTTCTTCTTCAGTATCATGAGCAGCTGATGATAACATTAGATTTTTACACCAAGAATTGCTTGATCTCAGCCCTGTTTTAAAACTTTGCTGCATGTGTTTGTAGGAGCAATTAAATATAGACAGTTATGTCTATGGTGACTTCTGAAGGCAGATGTCTCTCACTTGATTCACACCTCCAACTTTATGTTACCCCTAGCAGATAAGCCGTTCTCTAACAGCATCCAGTAAAAGAACACTTAGGGAATTTCTCAGGTATCCTAATCTCTCCCATTCTCTTCCAGCCTCAAAAAGCAGTGGTTTTTTTTCTGCTTTCTTTCTTTATGACAAGAATTTCTGGCAACATCTTTCTGTAAGAACATAGAAAAACTTCTTCAACTTTAAGTTACCTGAAAACTTTAATTATTCCAAGACCAGCCTTCACATCAGAGTAGATTCTGGTGTCCCCGATCCAAGCTTTGTCTCAGTCCTTAATCTACATATACCCTTTGAGTTGCTGAAAGGAAAGAGGAATGAAGAAGAGATTAAAAGTTTACCTTGTCAGTATTGTCCTGTAGGGAAATGAAGATTTTCCAAGGAGCTGTTTAGGTGAAAACGTTATTATCACAATTTCCTTGAAAAAAGAAATTGGGATAAGGAAAGATTGAAGTGCAAAAAGTACAGGCAACACTAGGGACGACTTGGACAACAACTGCAGAACAGGTAATATTAATAGGGATGTGGCTTGAAGGAGAGAGGCTGTAGTAGTTGTCCCTGGTCTTTGGTCACATATATCTGTCAAGATAGATTCTAACAGGGAGTGTGACTTCTCTTTCCCTGTTGAATGAGTGAATTGGTGGTGAAAAGAGGCTGACAGATTGTCAACAGTATAGCAGTAAATAACAGGATGTCTTCCTGCTAAATGCCTGGTACTTCTGACTGGCAGTGACTTGTGCAACCAAAAGAAGAAATGCATAAACACCAAGTCCCAGAACAATGTTTTCCAGTGCAGATATGTAAAATGAAGAAACCAAGCCAATATCTGAACTTTTAAATCAGAAATGAGTTTTCAATTGGTGCATAAAATTCTGACTTCTGCACTGGAAATTCTTAGGTTTGTATCTGCACTTTTAGAACATGAAATGAAAATCCTTTTGTTTTGTGTTACAATTCTATTGCCTTGTGGGAAGGATGATTCTGTGGCCAAAGGGGACATGTAATTTTGCTTATATCACACTGCTTATAAATGAGAGAGAAGATTGCTATTCAACCAAAAGCCTAGTAAATCATGTAGCATCTCAAAAAGTTGAGTTCCACCACAGGTTATAGAAGACATCCTCTATCCTTTCTAGAAAATGTTCAGCTTGTAAGTGCATTCACTTCTCTCTTCAATTCATTGCTTGATTTATTCTTCTTGACTTATGTTTTCCGGGAAGGCTGCAGAGTTCAGTTCAAAATGCATTTTGATACCTTTAGTGTGCACTAACCACAGCTGTAAAAAAAGAAATATGGTTTATGTTTTTGGACTAAAGTACTTGTGTGTTTAGCTTCAAAATTTCAATCAGTTCAAGCAAAGAGATTTTCCTTTTTTCTTTTTAATTAATTTATTCTGTATAAATGACTGATTTCTGTCTTGGTAATAAAATTTTATGCTGAAGAAAGCTAATGCGTGTGAAATACTTAAATTTGACAAGTGTCGAGCAACTCGGAGCTGCACTGGGATGCAGTTATATTTGGTAACATTCCCTCAAGAAATTCAGAATTTAGAGTGGGAAATGTTTTTGCTAAATATTACCAGGGTTTAAGTAGAAGAAAAAACATTTCAGCAAATCGATCTGAGACAGTTCTGTGACTCTGTTATGTAGAAATCTGTTCTGTCATTTCATTTCCTAGCATTGCTCAGATTAGGAAATGAAACCAAAGTCATTTAGTCATGCCGTGTTTGATTTATGATGGACATATAGGTTTATAGTACGTAAGAAGGCTTGCGCTCATCTTCTAAAATGAACTAAGTATGGCTTAAAGTGAATGGAAAGATTATGAATTTTCACAAAAAATAATGAAATTGACTATGCTTACATGATAAATATTACTGAAAAATGATGTGAAGTCAGTCTAGCAATTGGCCTACATGCAGATTAAGAACATAACATTAAAAAAATGAATTATGATGTTAGGTCAAATAGTAGAAGCCTATGCTTGAATTACAAGGTCTTATCCCTCTGTATAATCCATGAAGCAGAAAGGATTTTTCTCCATAAACCAGTTTGAATTGAGTTGTTTACCAAAAACTCTGTAAGACAATGCTTTTTTCCAGTGGTGTTCTGGTTCCAGTCAAAGACAAGATTCTGTGCACAAGTCATTTGGTGACAACTTTTTTCTGGGGGCATCAGAGTAAACAACTATGAAACTTCCTTTGCTTGTGCAATCTTATACAGTTTTTATTGTTTTCCCTCTCAGTATAAACACAAAAACTTTAACCTATAAGACAATATTCACAGCGAAACCTACTTACATTGCATTTCACGTAGGGTGTTATTGGCCATCACTCCACCTGAACAGCAGCAGATTTTGAGCAGGTGTCATAAGTAGGGTTTTAAGACACTGTAAATCTCCTTGTGGTAAAAATAATAACTGATAAGCAAGCAAAGGATGTGTATTCAGGTGTTTGTGAGTTTAGAGTCACTGAGAACCAAGCATGAAGAAGCATGCTCATAGACTCATAAACTCATAAAATAACAGGTTGGAAGAGACCTTAAGGATCCACTGATGCAACTTCTCTTGGCAAAGCATGACCTAGACTAGATATCCAAGCACTCTGTCCATCCATTCCTTAGTATGACAGAAATTCACTTAAGATATTGTATAGAAAGAGTGGCATTAATTTATGATAAGGTAGCATGTGCTGCAACATAATGGTTCATTTCATAATGATTCATTCAAGGCACAAGTTTGAAACAACCTGCTAAGTTGTCTCTTGGTATTGCCTAGAAAGCTTGTATAATGCCTATCACTATATATTTTTAAAAGCAATACAGACAAATACTGCAGAATTACACCTGATGTTGTGTTGGGTTATGGGATTCATTACACAGCCACTCCAGCCTTGTTTTCTATATTTCAGACTGGTCTATGGATCTGCACCAGAAGGCTGTCAGTGGACTCTGGACAGCTTGAATGCTCAAGCACTCCATGACTTTGTTTACATTTATCCTATGATGAGCAAGCATAGATAGGTTTTCATATGGATTAAAAGATACAAGTGTTTCTGCTCCAACCTAGTTGAAAAATCAGTTGAGATTGTATTCCTGGAGTGTGCTGTTCAACTTTACAGGTCATAAATAGTTCCGGAAAAGAGTCTGTTCTGGGCTGGAGAAAGCTTGCACATGAGCACTGTTGAAACTGTGCTCTTGTTACTGGCTGGGAGATGCTTTGGTACATGTTAACATATTATTGTTCTGTTTTTCTGACTATTTATTTTATCTCCCATCTGTCTCTATTTGTTCTTCTGCTGGGAGAACAATGTTTCTCTAGGCTGTGTTGAAACATGGTAAGTTCAGATGAGGAAGGCAAAAGAGAAGATGCAGTAGGTGGTTTGTCCCCTCAGGCTGCCACTTTGAGATCTTAAATATGATTTTTAGAAGAAAATAGGGAACTTCTTGTGTAGACGCCCTGCCTTGTCAGCCTGACATAGTACTTGCTTCTGCTGCAAGCAAGGAAAAGGAGAATAACTAAGAGCGAAGTATTGCAGCACCAAGTGCAGCAGAACAGGTTATTGGCTGGATTGCAACTATCATCCACACTCTGCCTGGAGAACATCATGAGCTATAGCTTATTTTTCTTTCCACCAATGTGGTGCAGTGTTCCAGCTCATGATTCAGTCTGATCCATATGGAAAGATGTTTATTCCTACATGGAGTTGTTAGATTAACTGGTACAATGGGAGTGCTTATTTCAGTTGCACTTTTCTCTTTTAAATGCTGTTGCTGTTTTTCACACAGTGTTTGAGAGCTTGCAAGAGGGATGAGGTTTTCTTCTTAAAAGGTGACTGGGTATGGAATTGCACCCAAGATAAGAGGTGCTGGTAGAAGCTGTGCATGTGTGAAAAGCAGATGCTCAGGGATCTAAAAATGATGAAGCATTTTGCTGGGGTAGAGAAAATTCCTGACAATGGTGTCCTAATAAAAAAATGTAACTGTGGTGACAAAGGAAGCAAAAGACTAAGAAAAAAGAACTCATTAATTTTCTGCACTGGGAAAACAGGTAGATCTGACAGTGCCAAGGGAGAGGAGAGGAAAATAGATGTAACCAGGCATTAGAGCTCAAAAAAGAACCAGAAAACAACAGAGGAACTACAGATGGAAGGAAAACAAGAACCGGAAAAGTAATATCAAATTGAGGAAGAAGCAAATCTGCTAGCCAGGCTGTCATTGAGAATTTGCGGCCTCCAAGTACATTCCAAGTGTGCTGTCTCCCAGAAGGAAGAGCACAAGTGTAGATCTGAGGCTGGAAAATACCCTGAAGGGAACAAAGAAGAATGCAGACATCACCTGGGACAAGCAACATGCTTCCAAATAATGGCTCTGTATTTCTAGGAGAAATACTAGCAGAGTCTTGGGGCATTATTGTGGCAATCTTGCACTTCACAGAGGAGGAAAAGATGTTACTAAGGTGACGGTCAACAGATGGTTCAAGAACTGGTGTTCTCAGGGAGGTTTGAGGATAGTGACTTCTGAAAAGAGGGTCTTTCTTAACTTATGCATGGCCCTACAATAGTACATTTCATGGGAAGAGAACCTGAATGATAAAGAATTTTAGAATAAGAAAGAATGGGAGAAGTTTGGTATTAGTCCAGAGAAGAAAAACCAGGCAAATGATTTGACAATGAACTAAAGGCAATCACTGAAAGCCAGACTCAATTGTCTGGCTCATCAAAAATAATTTAGGAAAAAATTGGTGTTTAAATAGCACTGGGACACTTATGCAAGGATAGAAATAGACTGACTGAGAATAAGACTTAAAAATTCCAAAGCAAAACTGTCAATGGCTGAAAGAAGTGCCTGGTGGTGTTAATTCAACTGAGAGCTTTGAAGACTTGTATATAGAAGCTTTCTAGATTTTCTTTAAACCAAACCTGCAAAAATAAGAAGGAAGCTGTGTATTAAGCAAAAAGAAGTAAGGAAGGATTCTAGGCCTCTCTCTCTGAATAACTAGCTCTTAAAAAATGAACAAGGAGCTTAAATGGGAATAGAAAAAAGGACTGATCAGCAGAGATTGATAAGCAAGCTCTTAGAGACAAGAAGGATATGATTGTAATGTAAATAATCAAAAGTCAAGTGGGTAATTATGAAATAATTGACACAAGTTCTTCAGTTCTATAAATAAAAGAAAATAAGGAAAGAATAAAAGATATTACTATGCAGAAAGAACCCCAAATTGTGTTGAATATGGCTAGAAGACAAAGTAAATATTCCGCCTCAGTTTGCAACAAGAACACATAAGGGAATGCGAGGATGAACAATAGGAACAGGACATGGCATAACAGTGGTAGAAGGAAAATATGACATGCTCCAAATAGGTGAGTCCCATCATTTTCTCATGATAGCTGTAATATTAAAAAGTGGGAAACATGACTAAGGAGAAGCAAAGGTATTAAAAATGAGACAAAGACTGAAGAACTAATGTTCTTCAGTCTTTGAAGTGTGGTGAAAATCACTTCACCACACTTGGTAAAGTTGCAAGATTTTGTACTTAGAAGTACAAAAGAATATAGAAAAATATAGAAAACTTCTTGAGAAGACACTAAAATAACTTAGCTTATTTATCTGAGAACAAGTTCTGAGAGAGGATACAATTTCTCTCTATGCACTTGCCAGGCTAACCAACAACAGGGAAGATAAAAAGATCTGTTGGTGCTAAAGAACATGTTGGCACAAATGCAGAAAGCTATATTGTTTTCCATGACCTATCTGCTCTCAGCTAAAGTTGGGAAGAAATTACAAGAGGGCTCATAACTCATATTTCCAGTGGTCTAAAATAGTCTTTCTACAAGACAATAGGATAATAAAAAGTCTGTACTTTAGTGGATATTCATATACATGAAGAAGTTAGAATTTACTGAAGAACCAAGATAAGGTAGGTGAAGATCATTTGGGATATTTTGTGAGCAATGCAGAATGGCACAGGAATCCCATAGTCTGTGTACATCTGCCAACTCAATGCTCCTCTTAAGTAAAACAGCAAGATGCAGAGTAAGAAGAAAGTCAGTGATTGCTTAATTGAGCAGATTTGTTCAGATCTGCATCTCAAAGGTGGCTCATCTTCCTCCATGATGTGCAAAGCATTGGCCAATTGTTCTACCATATATCTTTACATGGCTCATCTTTGAGTACTCAAGAGTGAACAGTGGCTCCAGAGATGGGGATTACTGGTTATATATTTGCACTAAATGGATAACTGTTGCTTGTTAGTAAGTTATGTTGATACTTGGTGTAAGCTTCTTTCTGCGTGCCACCACATGCTGTGTGTTTGACTAGCTTTGGGGAAGGCTCTATGTGACTGTGTGCACTTTACTGCAGCACAGGAAGATCCTAGCATTGACTGCAGCCTGTGTGACCTCTAAGTCATACCTTATCATGAGGTCTTTTTGAAGAGCATCATGTTCCAGCTCATCTTTTTTTCCCCCTCTGTATTCCTAGCTTTTGAAGTCTATAGTGCTCTGATAGGTTTGACTATTCAATTCTGTGAATAATGGCTCTCAAACAACACTTGAATCACTGCATTTTCCCTTGCAGTGGCTGTGTACATTCACAAACCTCAGAGAAAGAAGAGACAATGACATGATCATGAAAGGTTGTATATTTTCCAAAAGCTCGTTCCAAAAGCTATTGTGGGCTAAACATCACATTGAAATATTGCTGTAAGTTTTGCCTTCTCCCTAATATTTCCTTATGCCCTATTTGAAAAAGCTGTAAACCTTTTATGGCAGATGTGAATATGACCAGCTTGTGAATTCCCAGCTTACATACCCAAAAGGAAGTTACTGCCATTTCTGTACATACCTGTAAAAGGTCTCAGGATCTAGGAACCACCAAACAGGACAGAACAGCAAACAATGTCCTGCATTATTCATCTCTTATTTCTTAGAAAAATACAGAAAAACATGCTAATCTTTGCTGCCCAGAAACTGGTAAGCAATTCCTGAGATAAGGCAATTTAGGGAATGAGATAGATGTAGCTGATCCTAGCTCTGGACATCTATTATCTAACCTTTAGGGATGCTTGTAACACCTTCTTTCCTGTCAAGTTGCAGTATTTTTCCTGCTTGCATTGTCTGTATGAATTTCTAATACTTCCTGGAATTCTGCAAAGATCTGGGAGCTGACAATATTATAATGTCTTCTAAGGAAACATTTCCACTCACCTGTTACCTTCTGATGGTTTTGTTTTCCTTCCTTTTCCTTGCTGTAAAAAATGGGGCATATAAGAGTGTCTTGCCTTGCCTACCTTTGCTAAATAATTTATTAGTTTGTATACCTCATTCTTATGCCCCACTTGTTTCACAGCCAAATTCTGTCCATGTTAACAATGATACCAACAGCACTTAAGGATTGCAAAGTCCCTCTCATTCATTTGCCCTTCAAGATTAGCTTTCTAATCCATCCCCTTTGGATGTCTATGATTTAATTACCTAAATCCAATTGTATTTAATTCCACTTATTCAGTTATTTGATCGTCCAACCCAAGACTGTCACTTAGGACAGCTGATTTTTCAAAGTGTTTTAAATCAATTTAATTAATTTCCATGTAATCTCTCCAAGAACTTTTGGGATGTTCCTTTCTACACCAATTAGCCTCTCAAATTAACGGCATGTGCTTGTTAAGAAATTTCCTCTTATCTTTCAGTTCCTATGAATATGACTGTTGAGTTCATGGCCCTTTTGATAGTTGAGTGAGCTTGCAAATCACAGCCCATGCACTGCTGGCTCTCCCTTTCTTTTAATGGATTCTCCTTTGCCTATTGTTTGCAGAACAAGATCGCAAAGAGGAGGTCAAAGAGCTATTTGGCATGATAGGCCTCTAGCTAATTTGAGGTAAACACGTGCTTCACCCTGAATTTTAGCCATGCATCAGCTTAGCACAGGCAACATGCACTGAAACATATCCTCAGTCATAACAAATTTGTTTTTCTTTGGTTATTATTGGGTACTTTATGTATTAATGCATATATATATATCTTTATGAAATACAACTTAGAAACATGTACATGAAGCATGTCTAAATATATGTCTTTCCTTAATATTTGCAATGTTATTACTTGTCATCTGTAACTAAAAAGTTGCAAACTGCATCCCTACCACCAGTTGATGATCTGGTGATTTAAAGACTTACATTGGATTATCATCTAACCTGACTGGCCAGATGAATACACTAGCACCTCAGTTTCTTATTATGATTATTTAAGGCAGAAAGAGGATTTTGACAGAGCACAGAAGAGTGAGAAGAGGGCAACACTTCCTGAGCCAGGTTGCAGTCCTACCTGGGGATGGAAAACAGGGGAAAGAAGAGAACCACACACTGGGTGTGGGAAAAGCAACAGCACGGCGGAGCAGAGGTCCTGGTGATATGCCAGTGTGATGACTCAGTGCTGGCTTTATGCACCTCAAATGATTCGATGTGATTAGATATGAACTGTATTTAACTCACTGCTTGCAGGAAATTATTTCCCTTTAGTGTTCTTGGAAGTCTTTGGTAGGAAAAGGACAGACACTCCCCCTAGTGTCCTGCTATTTAGAGCAGAATGGATTTCATTCTCTTTCATTTTTGGACATCTTCCTTGATTTCTCACATGCACGCTGATTCCATCCTGCCTTTCAAAATCCTTTCAACCTAATCTTCTTCAAACTGATTGCACTGAAATGAAAGAGGAATTTTCCTGTGAAAGTTCCCTATGAATCAGATATGGGACTAATAGTAACAACTGTCTCTAGGATATTAGCAGCCTACTCAGAAGCCAGGGGTGCCCAGCACTACGAAATCCAGGAACAAAAAGACTGGCCCTGCAGGAATAAAATTGTGTTTGATATCTGAAGATGAAAGGAAACTTCCTAGAGTCCAAGGGAAGTAAAACCAGTGTTTGACTACACTCTCATATCGGGATCTGAAATGCTTCAGGGTGGCTAGTAGACACACACTTACAGTGGGCTTAAGAGAATTGAGGTTTCTTATTGTCCTTTGTAGTGTCAGTAGGCAGCATATGTCCAATGCTTTACACCCTGCACAATGCCCTTGTTAAGGAAAAAGCTATTTTGTACTGTCCAGTGGAGCCTCAGGGTTAGTTTGCTTTGCTTTTAACACTACCTCCTACTGTAGAAAAGCTAAGCAAGTCCTTGGGCTGTAAATCCAACCCCAGTGTCACTGGAAATGTTTTTGTATCTCCCAGTAAAACCTGCTTGAGTTTCTGTGATAGAAAATCTGGGTTGAAAAGGACAGTTTTACATGCCTTGATTGCAAATATCCAAAATTAACAATACCCCAATTCCTAACAGCTGCTCAGGTCAAACTTGCTTGGTTTTGGTATTCTGGTGCTGTAATTCTTTGTGTAGATACATTTTTTGCTTCAGTCAGGGGATTATGGAACAATTGTTTTTCATACAAACACTCTTGTTCAGCTGTGGATGGACCGATTCATCTGGAAACAATAAAAGTCTTTGTCCATTACTGGCTATTCACTGTGTTTCCATGTAGAAGTCCAAGGAATAGAAGCATAAGGTGACTAATACCCAATTATTCAGGACAGGTTGGTGTAATATTGTAACTGAGCAATTTATGGAATTAGACACGAGTTTGTTTGTCTCTGAGTGGGTGAGAACATAGAATTTTAGAGAACAGAAAAGCTCTGATCAAATAGCTTATTGACCCAAACTTATAGCTTGGAAAATCACAGGATAACTCTCAAAGAAGTAAGAGAAGTAACCTCAGACACCAGCATGCGACAACTAACTATCCCTCTTCTCTCTTTGCAGAACCCCATTGAAAGTCTTTAAAATGATAATAAACATGAAATGGTGAAAGTTTCACTGTCTCCAAAGTGTTTCAAAAAATAGCAATTTTAACTTTCAGATCATCATTGTGCCAGGTTTGGGTTTTTTTCTTTACTTGCTTTAGTGAAGACAGTGACACCTTCATTCTTCTAAGGAGTACTTCACTTGCACAATCTGACATCTGTGTATAGCCATAAAATCAGAGAAACTGAGACTGGTTTGGGTTGGAAGGGAGCTTAAAGCTCCTCCAGTTCCAACCCCTGCCACGGGCAGGGACACCTTCCACTAGAGCAGGTTGCTCCAAGCCCCTGTGTCCAACCTGG
>JANHGB010051504.1:0-10417 GCA_026283785.1 Coracopsis vasa
GTTGGAGCAGCCTGGTCTAGTGGAAGGTGTCCCTGCCCATGGCAGGGGGTTGGAACTGGATGATCTTTAATGTACCTTCCAACCCAAACCATTCTGTGAATCCCATTTCTTCCCACTGCCATAAAGAAACACCAGCAGGGCTGTGAGCTTCTGCACGGTGGCTGCCGTCATTGCTGAGGTGCTTTGCAGTTCTGAGTTACATCACTCCATGCAATTACTTTCTGGACACCTTTTCATCCCCTTCCTAATATACCAGGGAGATTCCCCTGGAATTGCCACACTACAAAACATGCAACATCCAGACCTAGAGCTTTAGCAAAGTCAAGTGTGTCTGTGTGTATGCATATGCTTGTTATACACACACTTGTTAACTATCCCACAAATTCAATTTCAGAGAAAGAAATCATAAACTTTGCTCCAGACTCATAAAAAGCAGGATAAAAAACCATCATGGCAGCCTAGCTAAGCCAGTGAAAAGATGCATGCAGCAGCAGCACAGAGGTGCCAGCCAGCAGAGGGCAATGGTACAGCACACAAGGTGCCAAGCCAATCCATCACAACACAATCCCTGAAAATTCCTTCCAACTATTCCCCAGGGCCGAGAGAAAGCTGACACCTTTCTAAACAACATCCAAGTTCAAATACTTAAATCATCACCTTACGACAGCGATGTCTCTTTTCTCACTCCTAGACTAATAGCAGCAAGGTAAAACACTCCACATCCTGCCATTTTCTGCTGGCACTACCCATTTAAGCTACAGACATCCAAAATCAGAGAGTGAGAATGTGTTTTAAGAGAATCTACCTCTCTGTTTTGCCTTTTGAAGCACAAAGAGCAGTCGTAAATACTTTTTATGCTGAAATACTATACCCAGTTACCAGATCAGCCTCTCTGCCCTTTTAAAATGAGTGATTTTGGAAACGCACTACTCCATGGGGAAGCACAGCTGAGCTAGAACTGCTCAGACCCAGGGACCAGGGCTACCACACCCTTTGCATGACCAATAGTATTACTGCCTCTGGAAGCACAGTTACTATTTCAGCATCCTTCTTTCCTGAGCTGCAGGAAAAACCTCTGATGCTTTTTTGCTTTCCCTTCCCTGACTCACATGCCTTCAACCAGTATTTATTTGCTATCCTTTTGGCCACAGATCCTATATAACTGCATACAGAACATTACTCCTGCAGCAGTTAGTTCTCCCTGTCTTCAGCTATTAAGCCTAACAAATATACCTCAGGACCAATGATTTGTTGTCTGTTAGGGAGGCTTATAATTAGAACAAACTGATTGGAAAAACAGTGGGTCTAATATTCCTCTACCCACTGACTACAAGGCTTAAAGCCTGCTTAAATGATTTGCTTTTTTCCTTCGCTTGTGCAGTTCCAATTCACAGAGACACTGATACTGAAGGCAGATGAATAGTCTCTACTTGCAGTGTTTTAGCATGCCCTAACCCCAAGCAGTGACTAAAGAGCGCCTGCAAATGTATGCACAATTCCTGCCCCAGCAGCTGTGAGCAGCCTCCTCTCACACCAGCAGTGCCAGGGTACCATGAGAATGGCAGAGGAAGCAGAAAATTACACCAGCGGAGTCTCTGCCACTGCAGAAGGTGAAGTGGTTACAGCAGTGGGACTGAGGGATGCAGAACCAAGACTCACACAGTACTCCCTTGTACCACAGGTCAGGCTCTAGCTAAGTCTGATGAATGATTTTATACACATTGCCGCTGTACTGAAAATGATCACAGCTGCTAGAGCTTGCTTATGTTAGTGGGGTTGGTAAACAAAGTAACTGGCATTATAGGAAATACCTGTGTTAGGAGATCTGGCTACAGAATTCTCACAGGCTCCCAGGGGCTTAGCTCACAAAGACACTGATTTTCCATGGACATGAAGAGAAGTCTGTTTCATTGTATGAGAGTATCTAGCTCCTTCTTGAAAGCTAGAAATAGGCGCCACAGTGAAAGATCTCCCAACCTTAGTACACAACTGCAAAGTGACTTCAATCCAAAACTATTATTTGTAGCTACCACAATGGAACACAACAGAAGAACCTCAGCTGAAGTTTCTTCTCAGCCAATAGAGCTGAAGTCACGTGTATGAAATATGACAGTGCAAATAAAATAGAGTATGTAGCATGTACAGATGACCACACGGTGGCTCTCAAGTACCAGAGATGAGCTATATTCAACCAGACATTGATGACATCATAGAAATGCCAACATCTCCAGGATAGGCTGTACTTACTTTTCCAGGAATTCCTGCAGACCCTGCCGGCGATGGTCCACGTGATGAGGATTATTCATATTGAAAAAGGGAGTCTTAGATGGCAGGTCAGGTAGCTGTCTTTATAAACAAGAAGCAAATATACAGTTTAAACCAAATCTGAAACAGCGGAGGAAAATGCAATAAGCAAATGCCAACCCTGAGCATGTGCAAATCATGGGTCATGTTCCAGAAGCTCATGAAATCAAATTTGGGAACACAAGGCTGAGAAACTGGAGGGCTTCTCACACACCTCAAAGTTAAGCCTGCCTGCATATCTGGCTGGGTCTTTTATGGTCCTTGCAGAACCCAAGCGCATCCCAAAAGAGAGGATACACATATACTTATGCTAGGTTGGTATTTCTGCTACCTGTGCATAGCAAAAGGAAATGCAGATCAAATCTGTTACAAATTGGAGGGGGGCACACCAAATGGAGGCTATCACTAAAAATCACATTCACATCCAGGTTGGATGGGGCTTTGAGCCTCCTGGTCTAGTGGAAGGTGTCCCTGCCCATGGCAGGAGGGTTGGAACTGGGTGATCTTTAAGGTCCCTTCCAACCCAAACCAGTTTGGGATTCTGGGTTTAAAGCAGAGAAAATGCCTTTCACACAATACACTTCTGCAGTAAGAAACACTGGACACTTTCCAGCTTGGATTTCTGTAGTTCTCAGAATTACGATGAAACAATCCTCCCTTTCCATAACTGACATATTATTAATTAACCATATATCGAGCTGCTTACATAAGCACTGCGTTGCTCTGAAGCCTCTGCCGAAGCCAAACGAACTCTCGAAAGCGCCGTCTGACACAGGATGTTTTCCTTGTGAAGCACATACTGTTTGTCTGTTGGGGAATCAAAAACCTTTTTAATTCATAAATCAGCTTAAGCTAAAGCGCAGGCATGGCATTAAAAACACACCCGAGATACCAATGGACAGCTTGACATTAATTCAGTTTAGGTTAAGGACTGTGCTTCACCTCGGGCAGGACCAGTGACAGTTTCTACTGCTTCTCAGGGAAATACATTTCATTGCTTGCTTTCTTTTCAAAAGCAAGAGATTTGGGTTATGGTACAACTTGCAATAACAGGAAATAAGATCTCTATCTATTCTAATTATAATCCTGCAAACAGCTACATAGAGCTCTTCCAGTGTGCAATCTACTTAAATCAAATCAAAGAAACCAATGTGACTGCTCTCTGCAAGTAGGAGCATTTGGATGTTTTCCCACAGATCACTATTAATCCACTAGGGAAAAAAGCTAATTCATTAAAAGAGAAACAATTCACGGAAATTAAATGCTTTTGCCAAATTGTCCCGTGGAACGTGCACTTAGAAGAAACCCCACCTGCCAGACAGGACTCCATTATAAATCTGCCTGCAGTCCAACCCACCCTCAATCACCTTCCAGGGGCCACAACTCCTAGACAGCCACATGATGCAGACTGTAGAGGGCCCAGAGATGCCAGCTTTCCGGTATAGATGAGTATCTGGGATACTTCACAGTTTAACAAGCCACATGTGACAAGAGCTGGGCAGAAGGGCAACCCAGCTGGCCTAAGATCTGGCAGACCCGAGATTTTGAATGCGTGGAGAAAACTGGAGATGGCAGGACTGACCTAGAGACTTGGTCTCTGAAAGCGCTTGGCATTGTGCTGGTAGGAAACTGAGTGGATGCTTTTCAGCATCAGAGATGCCCAGTGCTGAATCATGTAACACTGTGCTGGTTTTGGCTGGAGTAGAGTTAATTTTCTTCATAGTAGCTAGGATGAGGCTATGGTTTGGATTTGTGCAGGAAACAATGTTTGATAACACAGGGATGATTTAGCTGTTGCTGAGCAGTGCTCACATAGGATCAAGGACTTTTCTGCTTCTCACTCCACCCCACCAGAGAGTAGGCTCAAGAAGATGGGAAGAGACACAGCTGGGACCAAAGGGATATTCCATACCATGTAACATCATGCTCAGCAATAAACTAGAGGGAAGGTTGGCTGGTGGGCCACTGCTTAAGGACCAGCTGGACATTGGTCAGTTGGTAGTAAGCAACTGCTTTCATTTCCATCACTTGTCTCTCTTTTCGGTTTTATTTCTCTCTCTGTGTTATTTTCCTTTTCACATTTTTATTATTATTTTATTTCAATTATTAAACTCTTCTTATCTCAACCCACAAGTTCTCACCCTCCTAATTCTCCTCCCCCATCCTGCTGGGGCTGGTGGAGTGAGAGAGCAGCTGTGTAGTGCTTAGGTGCTGGATGGGGTTAAACCACAACACACTGAGTCTGAATGACACCACTCCAGCTTAGCAGCCCCTGAGAAAGCCACAATATACTTCTATCAGGAGGCACCAATACCTGTAAAACAGTAACACAGCACCCACCCCACCAAATCTACAGAATTCCTATTTACCAGAAGTCAAACTGCTTTGGAACCAGTACTAAACCACACTGCAAGACTTAAGAGTTCTGCTACACAGCAGAAAAGTAAGATGGACATCGAATAAACCACCATTTGACCGCTTGCTGTCATTATGCTGAATGTTGAACTCTCCCACCCAGGAAAGAAATGCTTTTGGTGTTGTGCCAAGCATTAACCATGTAACTCAGTGCTCTCAAATTCCTCACCTGATACCAGATACACTTCTTAATTCTATTTTTTTTCTTTTTTTTTTTTTTTACATTGCATTTAAAATCTCTGTATCTAGATTTAGGAAACGAGGATAACTCCTTCTGTACATCATTCACCAAAGAATAATAATCAACAAAACAACACAGTATAGAGGATAGATTTAAAACACACAAGAACCATAATTCTAAGTGCATTCCCATTAACAAATGGTGGACTACAAGGATAAACCCAAATGTAGTTACTCAATATATCCAATCACCTTTAAACTAGCATAACACGAATATCAAGGCACACTGAAAACAACCCCATTGCAGCAACCAACTAATTTGGCAAAAAGAACTGAGGATAATTTAAAGTATAAATAACCAGATAATTACTTGAAAATAAAGTCTTTCTCCCATGAATACCTAACCAACAAGCTAAGAATAGTCTCTGTTGCAAGGCATTGCGGAGTGTACATGTGAACACAATAGTAGGGTCAGCTCTCAGTTCTGCCAGACTTGCTGCATGGCCTTTGGCCAAACTACCTTACCTGTTCCACTGTGTCTCAGTTGTTAAAAGGACAATAATATCCTCCTGCCTCCCCAAAGTGGTATAAAGAAATTCCATTAACACTCCAAAGAACCCTGGCTTGGACAGAAGCAGCAATAAGAGCCCAAGGAATCTGTGCCAGCATTTTTATACTTACATGGATAAATATCTCATAGTCTACATAAGAATGCCACGAGTCTTCTTTGTGCGTCCTGGGGTCTCGCACCAAGACAGTTACAAATTCCTGCAAGTGCATAATAAAAATCAAGCAATTAATTTCTGAAGACAAAGGCAGCCTGAAAGACTCTTGATTGCTCTGCTGTTCCACAAACTGCTGTGCTCAGATTAAAAGCTGAACTGCTGCTTTATTGGATCTTGCAACCCTATAAAAGGAGAAGCAAAAAGCAATGAATCATCTGAGCTACACCACATGACTGGGAAATTCCTTGCCAAATTTCTATGTTAAGAGGAATATTTCAGATTAAGTAATACTGTGAACAGTCAGACATGTTTCATGCATGGGAGATTTGGTGGTCTCAGTAGCTACAAACCAAAAACCTAACATTCAAAGTCACAAATGCATGAAAGAACCAGGCAGGTATTTTAGGATTTTCCCACCCTTGCAATCAGTGTTCACAAAAAATGTGTTACAACCTGCCCATGTACCCAATATTATATATAACATTTTATCCGCTCTGTTTCTTTTTTTTGGCACTTTATTTTTTTAATCAATTATTTATATCCATTGCTTTCAGGGATATGAGGTGAGTGCTCAGTATCTTCATGAGGAGCTGAAGAAGTGCCTTTTTCTACACCCCAAATTACTTGCTCCAGCCCAGTGGAAAAAGGTGTACCACTATTAACTGCCCCAGACACAGATTTCACACGGGGAATCAAGATCTCAAGCCCAGTGCCTCAGATGGTGTGTGGAAGGAGATGAATCTTTCCCCTCTGCTGCATACACTTCCTGATACACCAGGAACTTAAGCCATGGAGTACAGCCAAGCGTGCAGGACCTGGACACTTCTCTCCTAGTCTGCCCATCAACCTGCCCAAGGAAGCAACACAGCTGCACTGCAGACCAGAACTTCTCATTTTGGGAGGTCAATGATATAGAGTATTTGTTGTAGAGGTTGTCATTTCTAGTCCATTTCCTTGTAACTCTTACATCTATACAGTAAGCTAGAAGGATCCCGAAGGAGTGAGATAGACCTGTGGCCATTACTGTAATGTAACCAAGCACCACTAATAGGAATTGGAAAAGGCTGAAGAATTAAATGTTTCTGAGACTCCTCAGCTAATGACCATGTGAAAACTTGTACTGTATTAAAAAACAAAACCAAACCCCCTACTAAATCTGTATGTTCGTACTAAGACGGAAAAGGTTTCTTTAAAATACAAAGGTTGAAAGTAAGCCTAACTACCTGCTGTTTACCGAGCAAATGAACAGACCATTCTCCAGCTGCATAAACAAGCTATTCACCCAAAGAACTAAGCCAACCACTTAATGACTCAGTTAAAGGAAAGCATATCATTTTAAGCTGTTGATGCATTCCTCCCTGAAAGGCACTGCACAAGATCTTCAGGTACAGGAATCGACTGTGGGACGAATGACAGCGTCTCTGGTCAATAACGTGCTTTTTTAGTACATCTTTGCATAAGTCAAGAAATCTTGAACTAGAAGGCTCTGAAAACGTGTCTCTCCATGTCCAAACTGCGGATGTCAAATCAACCTTTCACTCTTCAGCCAAGTCTTCTCCCCACCACACACCTCAGTGTGCCACCAGCAGCAACCTTCCATGGCCTGACAGGAGAACAATGACAACCTTGACAGGGAAAGATGTATTTTTTCCTGAGCGGTCACTGCACTCTGTGCATGGCAGAGCTGTGTTCACATCCCGGATTAAATAACCTATCGCTCTGATTTCCAGGCAGAACTGCTGCTGGGATGGGGAGCCTGTGGCCTGATGGCTGGATACAGCTCATGGTTTTATCTCACTTAGCCCAGCTCCTAGTTGAAGGGGTCTTTTCTGCATTATTGCCGGTGTGTGTCATGAGCACCTCACCAAAGAAAGCCCATCTGAACAGCTCCCACCACCTCTGCTGCTTTTTCCCTTACTGAAAAGTGCTAGAGGCCTGATTCTCCTCTGGAGCTTTTTAACCCCATGCCAACATGGCACAAGAGGAACAAATGAAAAGAGCTATAATCACATCTACCAGCTAAGGATCATGCCTTTACTTTTACAAGAGTGCTAGTGGGAACCATGAGGAAGTTATTACCCCTCCTGAGCAGATCCTGGGCAATATGCTGAACACAGGAGAGGAAACCATTTGTTGGTTGTTGTTTCTTCTGCTTGCCTCCCTGTCTATCATATTTAGCACACACATATAGGCATGACATACTTTCAGACCCATCATAACATCTTTTCATATCTGTAGTCTCACATTCTCCCAAGTTTTTGTCTTCCCCAGCCTATTTCCCCATGTCCCACTCTTCACCAGAATTACAATTACTTCTTCCAAACATACTTTTCTTTCTTGTGCACTAAATGCATCAGTCCTGCAACTGGAATTATGCCAGGAAGCTTCAAATGGGGCACTGCTCTCCCCTTCAACTGCTGCAGACCAGAAGTCACATCTGCAGGTAGCCTAATCATAACCTAACCTCAGTCCCCTTCCTTTTATCTACCACCATACTGGCTCCTTGGTGCTTTTCCTTTTGTTCAGGTTCCCCAAATCACTTCATTTCCAAGTAACCTCCTATAACCCTCTCCTTTGCACAGAATCAAAATAATCTTAGAAGTAGAATGCTTCTTTCAACCTCTGTTATACCAAAGTATTATGGTTTAAATTTGCTATTGGATATGCTGTGGGTCAGCTATGGGTTACCTTGCAAATCATTCCAGACCACATGATACACACAAAAAACCTCTACATTTTTTATTTCCAGTTAAACAGTCACCAGTTTTAATACTGAGGAAGTCAAACACCCTTCACACTCTATCTATAGAGGAAAAGGTAGCTGCTATACACACTATGGCAGGTAGGTGTCCAGGCAGCGTATCACTGAGCCAAGAGTCAAAGTGATCCGTGATACAGCAGAGCACCTCAGCAAACTGCATTCCTCACGCACAGTCAGTGTCAGCTCCAATGTGAAACACCAGGATTTCAGCAGCAGACTGGGTAGTTCTCTCCCTCCCCCCTCCTTTATTTACCAAAGAATACTGGCACTGAGTTCAGAATGAAGCAAGACAAACATTAAGCAATTAGAAAACAAACCCAAAAATGTACAGCCTTTCTCAAGATCTATGGTTACTTCCTCTAATAAACATCTCAAATCCAGGAAGCATTAATCCCAATTCCCATTACAGTTTCTCTGCTCTGAAACAGTGGCATTGCATACATAGACTATACCTCTTAACCTTTTAAAGCCTCCTCCAGGATACAAGACGCCCCGGGACAGCAGTAGTGATTTAACCAAAGCAGCCTCAACTGCCCAGTATAGATGCAGATACACTGACACAACAGGTATTTATGCCTCCCCATCCCTATAAAAATAACCTGGTAAAGGCCAATATTACATATAAGCTACGCTAGGGTCCAAACAGAGCTAGGTGGCAGATTGTTGTTCTATGCTCAGTCCATCCTGTGTTCACTGGTCACCGTCACCAGATTCCAGCAGTTTCGGGTAACAAGTGCCTTTCTCCCCATCTAGGGTACTAGGTAACTAGGATACTCTCAATAGGCATGTCTATCTTCAAGTAATGCACCATTCACCTAGAGGAGGCGAGACTGATCTCTTCCTCCCACAGTCCACATGAAGACTAACTTAATCTTTTGTCACAAGACTGCATCGCAGGGTAGCTGTACAACTTGGGAAGCAAAGCCCGAAGATAGCCAAGGTTCCAGGGACTTTTTATTTCATCAGCTGCAGTCCTTTTCAAGGTGTCATCTTCCCCCACCCAGTTCTGCATGGTTTCTCCTGAGTTACAGATCTAGCTATTTTGCCACATTACTTACACTTCCCATTTTGGGGGTGGCTTTGTTTTGTTTTTTGAGGGGCACAATACCTGCATGCCTGTCATGCATTCAAGAATGATACATGATCTATGGTGATTCATCAAACAATTCTCTCAAAACCAGAACATACTGCTGACAGTTCAAAGTGTCCAAGCTTGGTAGTAGAGGCCTACTGTAATGGACACAACACAGGTTCAACATAGATCTACTGGAAAAAGTGGTATCTCCATTTATCCCTTCTTCCTGGAAACTGGAAGATAAGCATAGCAAGTTCATAAGCAAAACACTTTGTATCCAAACTTCTAGTGCAATAGCTTTGATATGAATCCCAGCAGCCACGCTGGCCCAAACACGCTCATGAAGAACTTCAAATCTGCCCCAAAAGTAGTTACAACTACTTTTTATAGAAGTTACAACTACTTAACAAGCATGAATCAGCATAGCAGCTTCTCTGGCTGGATGTGCCTTTTAATACCTGGCCAAACCAGCCAGTTTAGACATGGCACTTGTGACATTTTCATACCCTGTCCTAAAGGCTTGGAACAGTACAAGTAGTTGGGTCACACATAAATGACAGAACGGCCAAAGTGACCCCCAAGCCTGGTTTACACCTACTCCCTTATGGCTACAGCCCTATGCAAAGAACACGAGTGCTGATAGCAGAGGAAAAGGGCAGCACTGAGGTCATGTAGAGGCAAGCAGTGAAAACTGAAATGTTCCCATCTGGATTTGCCTCAAAAGGAAGACAGGCTGAGAGACCTGGGCTTGTTTAGCCTGGAGAAGGGACAGCTTTGGTGGACCTTACAGCAACCTTCCAATGCCTAAAGGGGGCCTACAAGAAACCTGGAGAGGAACTTTTCACAAGGGCATGCAGGGACAGGACAACAGGGAATGGCTTTAAACTGACAGAGGTGAGATATTATGAAAACATTCTTTACTATGATGGTGCTGAGGCGCTGGCACAGGGTGCACAG
>JANHGB010051505.1:9111-20424 GCA_026283785.1 Coracopsis vasa
GAAAGTTGGGGCTGTTCAGCCTGGAGAAGAGAAGGCTGCGTGGAGACCTCATAGCAGCCTTCCAGTATCTGAAGGGGCTTGTAAGGATGCTGGGGATGGACTCTTCATTAGGGACTGTAGTGGCAGGACAAGGGGTAATGGGTTCAAACTTAAACAGGAGAAATTTAGATTAGATATAAGGAAGAAGTTCTTTCCTGTGAGGATGGTGAGGCACTGGAATGGGTTGCCCAGGGAAGTTGTGAATGAGAACCAGCTTGGACAGAGCCTTGGGTGACATGGTTTAGTGTGAAGTGTCCCTGCCTATGGCAGGGGGGTTGGAACTTGGTGATCTTAAGGTCCTTTCCAACCCTAACTATTCTATGATTCTATATATACGTATATAATTTTAATATATTTATTAGGTCCAAACTGTTTAACTCCATGGAAGTCTCAAGAGGCTGAAGTAGCAGATCTCCCCAGTAAGGTGTTGCTCCATTATACACCAAAGGTATGAAACAATACGTAACTTCTCTTTGATTACACAGTGTGCAGTTATTTCAAAATATGTTCTGGATGGTCTGTTTTGCTTTGTGATTGTTGTTTCATAGAACAGGTGAGCTTACCATCTTTACACTGTGGTGGTTATGGGAAGATAAGGAGCATTGAGAGCTTTCCTAAAATGTAGTCTTATGCAGTTTTTTTTTTTGGTGTGGCAAAAGGACAGAATTACCTTGTACAATTGTGAATGTCAAATCTAAGATAACATGTATGATATTCCGGGAATTTCAAATTGTTAAAATACTTCAATATTAACACACTGACACAAACTTCTTGAAACATGTTGTGCATCATTTATAAATCTTGTGTTCAAGGATCAGTAACTTGTTTCTTAAATAATATTGTAGCCTCTTCATTTGTTTAACAGGCCTGCAGAAACCCAATTTGTCTTGACCTGTCTGCAAATCTTTTACATGGAAGGCTAACTGGAAACAAAGTAGTGAACTGGGACATAAAGGTAAATTCATTCTGAAGAAGCAGAACCAGCTGTGAATATGACAGTGGTTGCATAAATTCAATTAAATTTTGGAATGTGGAGGTCATTATCATAATGCAGATACAGCATGGTTTTGTAATGAGAATTAATGGGTTAATGCTGAAGCTGGAGTAGTATTAAAAGCATTACATTTACTGATAATTCAAAAGGGCTACTGTTCTTATCATAGATAATGCATTGAGATATTTTGTGGTGGCTATCTATTTTTCATAATCTGTTCAATACATGTTTTGTATTGAAAGCATTTTATCATTTCTAGGGAATTCTGTAATGGTTTTCTTGCAGTCTTAAACTCTGATTTAGATTAAGAATAGTTAACACTTGTGATTTTTGCGGTGTTAGTCATAAAGAAGGCTTTTGAATTGCAGACTAACTTCAGCAGAAAGCAAGTTCTAGAATTAAAATATTACAAGCACCTAGCATTTATTTTAAGCAATAAGTTAATCTAGTTATTTATTTTGGTTTGGGTTGTCAGGGTTAGATGATCTCACAGTCCAAAAGCCTCGTTTCAGAGGAAAAACCCAAATATTCACTATAGTTTTCTGCACTCAGTCTGAGTGTAGGAAACTTATCAGTGAATTACCTTACCTTTTTTGTCTTGAGGAAAAATATACAAACCAATAAATACGAGCTGCTTTTCATATTTAAGAACAGTGCACAATCAACTGTTCTAGCAACCTAGTAAGGAAATACTGTTGGAGCTACATAGTGAGTATGCTGACTCGTGGAGATGAATGTTAAGAAAGTTCGGATACTTGCTAGTTAATTTTGCTATGATATGAATAGTTTGAAAATACTGCAATTTGTTCTCTTCATCCAGTAGCGGGAAGAGGGATGGGTGAGGAGTGTTTATATCTCTGGCTTTATAGGAAAGCGTATTGTGAGTAAAGTCTTAGGAGAATCATTCATTAAAAAACATGATGGGGTTTAGCACCCTCTTGAGGAGGACTGGAGTGTGGAAAAAACCTGAGAGCTGATGAGGATCTTATGAGGAGATAGGTACAGCCTAGGAGGAGCTACAGTTAATGCTGTCTTCTGGTTCAAATTATGTTTTTCAACTTTAAGTTGATTTCTCTTTCCAAAAGCTGCAGGTCTGTCGTGCCTCTTGTTTTGCTCAACCATCACAGAAATCTTCACCCATGAGATAAATTTTGCAGATTTAAAGAACCTTCTCAATATAATTGTTCACTTTTGTTAAATTCACCTTAATAAACGTAGGCTGAAGAGGGAGCATCACAAAGGCACATGGAGCAGTGTAACAACTGAAAAAGTAGAAAACAATGAAGGGGGAAAGGATTATTTATTCTACTTCTCCCCAGTATTTCTGACTGGAAAAGGAGAGTGATATCTAACATTAATAAATCAGCTTACAGGATATTGGGTTTTTTTGGCTGTTAAAATGTTACTACGCAATAGTTTTCATTTGATTATGCTGAGCAAATTAATAGGTGTGTCCAGCTAGCTTGCTGAGACCCTAATTTTCTAAGTGCATTGTGAATCACTTCTAGAAATCTTCCTTCCGATTTGAGTATCTTATACCTTACCACAAGAAGTGAAATCTCATGCTGTCCCTGCTTATGAGGAGGGAGGAAAAAAGGGGGCTAAGGAGACTGGAATTTTAAAGAGTCTTAGAATTGAAGTATGTGTAAAGTTACGGGGGGGGGGGGGGATATATCAAATTTCATTATTTATTAACTGCCTGAAGTGGAAATCTTGCAGGAATGCGATTAAAGCGTGTACAGTGTTTTCTTACTGCTTGCTGCAAGTATCTGAAAAATCAGAAATGTTTTTCCTAGTTTTCAAATATTCTTAGCAGAAGATTCTTTTTAAGATTTGTATCCTTTCCTTCCCATGTTTATGTGGGGAGAGGAGGAAGGAAATGTGAAAATGCACTTTCAAAACAAGAGCTGACAGGAAGGTATGTGTATAATTGCAGTGTCTGAAACTTGAGGAGTTCTGTTAAACAGTGTTTTAAACTAGTTTCAAAGTGGTATGTGAAACATTCTGATTAATTCGTGAGTTTGTAAGGTTTCTTGTATTTGGAGTAAATTTATGTTACGTAGATGAGAGGATTTTAGATTTGGTGATGTTTTTCCTGCTTTTTTTCTCTTGATTTAGGATATGATCAACTGTATTGGTGGAATAAATGTACTGTTTCCATTGCTGGAGCAGATCAATTTTCTTGGTGGAAAGGTGCCCGAGAAGTCTGAAGGGGAAACTCTACCTCCAGAGCTAGTTACTCCTGTAGAGGGAGACTGGGTGGTGTTGTCATCCACAAAGGCATCAGGTAGGAAATTACAGTTGAACTGAAGTAATTTTTAAGCTTGTTTATTAAAAGTCTCCCTGTAGTGACAGAAAGCTGTTTTATTATGTGCTAGCTTTTGCAGAGTATCTATGTAAAGCTGAAAGTTTTTTTCTGTTCCTTGATATCTGACATAGGTACTCAATACGAACTGTTTAGCACTCTGTAAAATTAACTTATGTATTTCAAATATAGCTATATTTAATAGTATTATGTTTCTTTTCGTGATTTACTATTACATTAGTGTAATTCTGAAAGGTTTGTTCTGATTGTTTTGAGAAATAGATGCAAAGCCTACTAATGTCAGTAGGAGGAGCTTTCCTACAACTTGAGTGCTGGATCAGCCAGCCACACAAATAATTTGCAGCATCAGAGCAGTATTGTTTAGCCTTTAGCCAAACTTTTAGTAAGAAAATGTTCAGACTCCTACCTATTCCATACAGTCAGATTTTCAGATTTTAGTATTAAAATTTAAAAAATATGGAAAGGAAGCTTTAAGAATAGATTTTTTTTTTTTTTTTTTAAACTGCGCTAATATCACTGAAAATGGACTTTGATCTTAACAGAAAACTGGGGGAAATCAGACCTTGCTATGGAAAAAAGATGGTTTTGCCTGTGTTGTTTTTGTTTGTTTGTTTGTTTGTTTTTCAGATGATGTGGAGTAAATAATAATAAAGTATCTTTTTTCTTTCTGTCTCTTAAATTTTTCCATATCATGGCTAGAAAGTATCAGTTTTCAACTAGAGAGGGAGAATGCTGCATCTTATGTAAAAGATTGTGATTGAAAGAGAATGTCCAGTGTACAGCCAGATGAATAAAGCAACTGAAGTCAGGTTCTGGAGAGGCAGGGAACAACTATAACTCTGCACTGGAAAAATCTAGAGAAAACCTGCAGCAAGGGAACAAACAGAGAAGAAGTTGGGAAGTTCAGGAAATAGTGAGGAATGTGAACACTTGATTTTACTTCTCTCTGCTTTTATGCAGTGCTCCAACAATAAACCATGAGGCTTTTGCTACTGCTGTTCTGTTTTGCAGAAGCCCGCTTGGAGAAGAACATTATTGCAACTTTTATTTTGATGATAAAACACTTTATTCAGAGACACCATGTTAACCAAGAAAATCTCATTCACTCCCATGGAGTTGCCACGCTTGGAGCCTTGTTACAGAAGGTGAGGAAGTTAGAGGAACATCCTTTAGTAATGAATGTTATGGATTGAGGTCCTGATTACTTTAGAACTGTCTTAGTTTAGCCAGGATGCTAAGGTCTTCAGAGGTCTCCTTAGTATGTTCTTTTCTTTCTCATGCTTCTGAAAACAAAAAAAGTGTGAGGAGTTGATCTTGATTTGCGAAGTGAAACACTGTGGTTTGGCTTTTTTTTATGTTCTACTTTTTTTGTTATACATGCTGTTTTTGTATGATTGTTCAAACTGGGCTGGTTTCGTGTTTCTTGCATTGCTTTAATATAAGCAGACATTGCTGTAGAAGATAAAAGAATCTCAAAATTTGATTAAAAAAAAAGGTAGTTTTTTAGGATATTCAATATTTTGAGTGCTAACACCTGTTGTTATTTTGGAAGGTGCCAAGCATCTTAATGGATGTGAATGTCCTGATGGCTGTACAGTTGTTGATAGAACAAGTCTCTGTAGAAAAAAACGTGCAGCTTTTGCAACAGATGTATCAACACTTACTTTTTGACTTCAGTATCTGGAACAGTGGGGACTTCCCCTTCAGAATTGGTGAGCTCTTGGACTTGGACAACTGTGCAAAGACACAGTACACTTCACTTGACATAAATCTTTATGTAGATTCTAATAGAAAACTTTGCTTTGTAGGGCACATACAATATCTTTCTACAATCATCAAAGACAGCAGAAGACTCTTCAGAAAGAAATATGGTGTGCAGTTTCTTCTAGATACACTCAGGATTTATTATGGGTATGAGTTTTATCTCTTCTAATTCCTCATTTATTGTATGTGGCTGTTGGTTTGGTTTTTTTTAACCCATCATCCTAGTGAGAAAATTAAAAAATAAAGCTGCAGGTTGGTTTTTGGTGGTTGGTTTAATTTTCAAAGTAGCACTATTTTTTTTCCATTTGACTTAATACTTTTCCTTGACTTTAATTTTTATGATAGTGTCATGGATTAACCCCACCCCACAATGAAGCCTCTTGCTAACTTCCCCTGAGTGGGTTAGGAGTGAGAATTGAAAGAGTAAAAGTGAGAAAACTCATGGGTTGAGATAAAGACAGTTTAAAGGGTAAAGCAAAAGCCATTGAATGCAAGCAAAGCAAAATAAGGAATTCATTCACCACTTCTCATCAGCAGGCTGGTGTTCAACCATCTCCAGGAAAGCAGAGCTCCATCACACCTAATGGTTACTTGGGAATATAAAAGGTGTCACTCTGAATGTCCGCTCCACCCCCAGTTCCTCTTTCTCCCAGCTTTATATGCTGAGCATGACATCATGTGGAATGGAATATACCTTGGGTTGGTTGTATGAGGAGTAGAAAAGGCCTTGACTCAGTGTGAGCATGGCTCAGCAGTAATGAAAGCATCCCTGTGTTATCAACTGTTTCCAGCACGATTCCAGAACACAGCCTCTTACTAACTACTATGAAGAAAATTATCTCTACCCCAGCCAAAACCTGCACAGATAGGATTATATAAAATTCATATCAGTTATACTAGAAATGCTTGGAAGTCATTAAAATTACAAAATTGAAGAACTTGTTATCAACAATGCAAGTTAAGTCATCATTACCATTATAAAAAGAGAGGATGACTATCATTTTAAGTTCTTTTATATCCTTGTAAAATTTTGAGTAGGACTTTTTTAGGAATATAACATTTTGGCTTTCAGTCTTGGTGATTTATATCTGCTTACGAGTATAGTTATGTCACTGAGGAAGATTGGCTCTTTCATTTAGAGGGTGGGAGGGGAACCTGAAATCCTGATCTGTATCCTGATCAGTACAAGTCTATCTTTCAGGGCTTTTTTCAGACTTGGTAGGTCTGGTCTACTATTGCTTATTACCATCCAGTTGCCTTACTTCAGTAGAAATTGATAGCTTGTGCCATGGTTTCTGGGTAGATGAAAAATTACAAAACTAGTACAGTCTAGCTGTTATTAATGAGTCATGAAGAACTTCCTTAGGTTGCCTTTGTGTCTATTGGTGTATAGGAGTAGCTGTAAAGACAGTGATTTGGCTCCTGATGACCTCAGAACAATACGGACATCCCTCTATGGACTGATCAAATATTTCCTGAGCAAAGGTGGAACACATGAAGAAATACAGAGCATCGTAGGATACATCGCTGCCACCAGTGAAGAGGAGCAGGTATCCAATATGGCATAAATTAATAGTTTAAACTGTATATGTTTTTGATTTGGCTTCTTGGTGCTTGGAAATCTTGTGTACTTAAAATAGGGAGAAACAAAAAAGACCACGAGCAAAGCGTTCTGTGTGGTTCTGTTTATTTGTAGCTAAGGCAGGTTATGGAAGGAGTCTGGGTGCTTGACAAAGTGCTCTGCAGGTGACCATATTTTTACTGGTTTTCTTTTCCCCTAAAGAGAGCAAAAAGCACGTTTTGTAATACTGTCATTAGAAAAGTTCTCTTAGTTTACAAACCCAAATGAATTGGACTTAAACTGATCAAAAGCTGTAATGATGTGGTTTCTATTTAGTCGACATCAGGAGAACTTGAAATTGCTTTGTAGCTCTAATTAGAGTTTGATAAGGTGTTCTATATATGGAAAAATGTATTAAAATTTTAAATGCATAATATAGAGCAGATAAAATGTCTACTTTATAACAGGCAAAGGGTAAAATTTAAAAACCAAGAAAATATTTCCCAAACAGAGCACAAAGCCTGAATGAACTGTGGATTAATGCAATTGTCTTAATTTTGTAGCTGTGTGGAATTCTGGATGTTCTCTTCAGCCTACTTCATTCCAACCCAACCCCAGACCAGCTTTTTTTATTGCTTTTTGAACCAGGGAATGCTGATATTCTTTATGCTCTGTTATTGCATCAAAGGTACTCTGACAGACTTAGAGAACTTGTGTTCAAGGTAATGAATTGAATTCTATGATTTTAAAGTAATCAACTGAATATAAATTTGCATTTTTTCAATGGTCTGACTGCAGAAGTGTATTGCAAAGATACTGAACCTCCAAGTTCTATTAATTTTTTCTTCTCTCATGTTAGCTAGATGTTATTGTTTATTAAAGTAGTCATGGTGGAATTACTCTTTTCTTGAAATAAAGTGTTGGGATCTGGAAAAAAAGAAGTCCATGTTTGAGTTGGCGTACAAAGTAAACTTTAAAAACAGTGCATCAGCCTGTTACATATGATTAAGTTTAAGAGATCTGGATGCTCCCTTGTGTTTATTTTGCATTCTTGTGGACTTTTCATTGCAGATTGTGGAAGAAATGCTGAAATGTACTAAAGTTTATGAACGTAGTAAGCACCGTATGAGACTCAGAGAAGTGGGATACTCTGGACTGGGGCTTCTTCTGAATGAATCACCAGTTACTGTTTCTCTTATTAAAAACCTTCTTAACCAAGTTCTGTATGCAGGTAATTAGCAAGTGTTGTGCTTAGCATTAGTAAATTCCTGCTGCTGGGATGCAAATATATTTGGGTTTTTACTCAGGAAAACTAGAGCTCTTACCTTATGGAGCTGTTATATTTGAAGTTTTCATTAGTCTCTGCTAATGTTTTCTTAGTTCCTTCAAGTTTGTTCCCTTTACTGTGCCTGGATGTAGAAGTGAGCTCTAAGGCAATTTTTAATATTTGACTCTTACATTCTCTTGCATGATACTCTGTTTGTTTTTAATCCCTTACAGATCCTGTTGTGAATTATAAAGATCTATTAGCTGTAGTGCATCTGGCTCACAGATCAGACATAAATGTGAGAGTGGTTATCTGTAGAAAGGTTAGTCATCTGCTTTAAAACTGAAATACTGTCCTTTAAGCCTATGAACTGTATAGTGTGGTATCTTAATTATTTGAGACACAGAGGTGATATTTGTTGCTACTGCTCTCCTAAGCAATGATTTATGTTAAAAATGAAGCCCATCTGTCATTTAATGTTGAATTTTATGTATTCAAGTCCTTTTAAAAAACAAACGAAAAAATAACGTGTCTATCATGATTCTCAAATAGCTTGCATTTTTAATATGTCATTTTGATGGATCGTATTGTGGGTCATGAGAGTGGTTGGGGAGTCAGGGAAATGATATGGAAGAAATGGTGACTTAACAGTAATTTCTTCCTAAACTGAGCCTTGTTTGGCTTGTATCACTAGAATTGATAGTACTGAATGTAGCTGTGAGGCACTATGTTGTCTATTAAGGTTTCTCAAAGTGAAAGAAGTGAAATGATAATGTGTATTATCAGTAAGCTATTAACGCTGCAGCTTTCTTAATTTTATCTATTTAATGGTTCCTAATCATCCATATTTTCTGTTCTAGATTTTCTTTTCTTGTAGAGTAGTGGCTGAATAGGATTATTTGTTGTGATAACTGGCTTTAGCTGGAATTGTTGCAGAAAAGTGGCTGAATACTTTGATATGCTTCTTTTCTCCATTACTCCTCAGAATATTTTTCTTTTTTTTTTTCTCAAATATATTTTTCTAATGAGAAAAATTAATTTATGGCTTGTTTGCTTCTTACTAACCACAAAAAACATTGTAAGATCATAAAATGATTATTGAAAAGCTAGAATTAATGCAGTTACAAGCAAAAATTAATGTGTAGGTGTGGGATATCTTCTTCTGTCCTTAGGTTTTGCACCTTTTGCATTCCCAGTTGGATGCAGCACAACAGATTTCTCAGCAGCTGGGCTGGCAGGACACTTTGATTAGACTATTCCTGAAAGAAAACTCAGATGTTCAGATTGTCTTTAAAGAGAACAGGGCTGATTCCACAAGGGAAGAGGAAAAAAAGCCTCCTGCTGAAGAGCTTCAGAAACATCAATCTGATAAGGCAGAGGGAGACAAAACTGGCAGCTTTGCATCTGTTAATGGTCTGTTTGATCAATGGAGTTTAGAAGACAACAAATCCCTGGATGCCCCTGCTCATTTCTCTGTTATGCCATTGGAGGATGCATCCACAGCAGAGATGTCTTTTAGGTTGGAGGACCGAGAAGAACTGTGGCACAGTAACCCTTCACATTTAAGTTTAGATCTGTCCAGTGTGGACTCGTATGAATTGTCTGACATTGCGAATCAGATGACAGATAGCCAACCCAGCACGCCATCACCTACAGAGAACACGAAACCATTCTCTGGACAGCCTGACAAAGAGTTGGGTGTTATAAATGATGTGGGCTTCCCCGCTGATCTTTCCTTATTTGAAAACCAAGGAGTAAGTAGTTCACTCTGTGTGGTTAGTTTTTACAAATGTCTGCAATTCCTTTATTTTCAGTCGTCTCTCTGATGGACAATTATTGTCTATTTTTTGTTCCTCCCATCTTCCAACAGAAAAGCAAACAATATATCTCTATTACAGCAATTAGGGGTATTTTGTTTTGTAATGTCTTTTTTTTTCTGGTTGAGTAGTTGGAATGGCTTTGATGTTAAAAAAATAACAACAACAACAGAAAGGATGTAAGATTTCCTCCCACCCCCGCAACCAAATAAAAAACCTACCAGCTCCCCCACCCCTCTATATTTCAATATTCTTTATCATCCAGAGGAGGCAGGGAGCAGACTTGCTGTGAAAAATTCAAGAGTAGCTAAAGATCAGGTTGAAATAACAATGTTGAAGTCAAGTCAGTATCTATTGCAACATACAGGCAAGCCAGAGTCTCTTGTATTTGCATTTTCATGTATTTGGCAATTGGACTTCAGACTGCAGAGTTCTCACAAATGCTGAAACATACAAGCATAAGGACTGTGATGAACAAGAAATGTTTTGAAAGTGTTCTAGAAGGCCTGTAAACATTTATCTTCTTTTGTAGGGAGGTGATAATGAACTCATACAGTTACTTACAGACATCCTACTGTGTATAATGTGGAAAGGCATTGAGAAATCTGATGATGCTGCTTGGATTGAGAGAGGACAGGTGTTTTCTGCACTGACCAAACTGGGGATGTCCAATGAGTTGCTGCGGCCTTCTGATGAAATAAAACTCAAGTGAGTGGACAGTTCAAGGACAGGTTCTTTCATCCCTTTTGAGGAAAAACAGAAAAATAAGGGGCAATAGTGATGCTGGGAAGAGGTGGCTGTTTCCCAGCAAGGTGTACTTTTTGTTGCTTTCTCATCACCTACTGTCAGAAGTGTATTCCGCTATCTATTTAGTAGTGTCATGTGGCAATAAGATTTTGAAACTGTATTGTTGGTTTCATGAGCCTCTCAAAGTCTCTTGTACCTCTTCGGCTGATTTGAGAAGATGGCAGTTATGTCACTACAGACTAGGCAGTTCAATTAAATACTTAATTGGATTTTTTTAAAGCCACTTACATTTAGAAATTGTAATAATTACTTTGGTATTTTGTTTTCTATGCAGCTTGCTGGAGAAGATGTTAGAATGGTCAGTCACTGATAATAGAGATTCAAAAGCTCTCCCTACACATGTTGAAAATGCCTTCAAGCTCTTGCTAATTGTACAGGATTTCCTGCAGGCAGAAGGACTAGTTAATTCAAATTTGTGGACAGAAAAGGTATAGTAACTGCATGATGGAAACACTGTATTTACATTGAAATAGTTATGAAAAAGTTGTCAGCTTAGATACTCTCATCCCTTCTAGGCATATGCTTTTAAACTATAGATATTAAACTTGGAACGATTAGGTTGTCCCCCCAAGTTCCTCAAAATGATTGTTCTGTTACATGAGGAGCAGCGTGGCCAAGTCAGATGTGGCGATGCACTCTCTGAGCCCTTTCCAATAACCAGTGGTGTGAAACAAGGTTGCGTTCTCGCACCAACCTTATTCACAATCTTCTTCAGTATGATGCTCCAAAGGGCTACGG
>JANHGB010051506.1:0-14711 GCA_026283785.1 Coracopsis vasa
CTGGCACAGGTTGCCCAGAGAAGCTGTGGCTGCCCCATCCCTGGCAGTGTTCAAGGCCAGGCTGGACAGAGCCTTGGAGCAACCTGGTCTAGTGGAAGGTGTCCCTGCCCATGGCAGGGGATTGGAACTGGATGAGCTTGAAGGTCCCTTCAATCTTAACCATTCTATCAATTCTTGAATTCTAACGATTTCTCTACTCACAGTCAGTCTTCTAAGCTACTTCTAATCACGAGTCCTGAACTGTGGAAATATATTCTTTTGATCATTAAAAGAAATCCATATATAAGTATTTATACACATACATAGTCATAAAATTGGTATTGCAGAATTCACTGCTACACAGCACGCAGATATCCTGACAAAAAGTATATTTTAGGGAATCAAATAGAACTGTAGACATGAAAACATTAACAGTATGCTAGAGTAAGCGTAAGTGCATGTGCTAAAAATAGGGAATGTTCTGCACAGTCTAGCAATCTTCATATTCAACCTGCAATGGAAGCACTAACTTAACTGTAATACACCATCTAACATCTAAAGACTCCAAAAGAGCTGCATATTTACCATCAGTTACTCATACTTTGATCTGGCAATGACTGTTCTAAAGAGAAAAAGGAGTCTTGTGAATAAGCTACCTTGTTTGGGTTTTAATTTAACTACTCCAGAAATTGCACTTGAAATGAACTGGAAGAGTTCCAGCAGAGCCAGGCTACAGGAAAGGACTCTAAACAATCCCTGAGCAAAAAATTAGCTCAAAGTCCTCAAAATGAAAAAGAATATAATCACTCTTTTCCCTTGTTTTTGTTCTAGTGAGATGATGGAGTCAGGATATGGTGTGTCTAAAAGACAAAGTCATAAGGAAACGCTCTACAGTTACCAAGAATGCGTGTTTCTTTCCCATTTCTTTTGCTTGCCTACAGCTGAAGCAAGTTCCTCTATGTCTGCTGGACTACTCAGGTCCTTTAAACAGCAACGGGGGAGGGCTTCTGTACAAGCAAAAAAATCCCCATCCTGAATGCAAAGTAATATGTCTTATGTCTACAGGGACCATGATTAGAGATGTCTCACTGCAGCATCATTCCATAGCAAGAAAATCTGATACTTGGATCCATAAAGGTAGCGGGTCACAGTTACTCTTTATGCATTTCCCAACCACAGAAAATTACCTGAGATATTGGTCAGTCTATCAGGTGACAAAAGTGAATGAAATATGACCATCTCTATAAGCACTCTTGCACTTGGGAAAACATAAACCCTCCTCAATTTGTTTTCTTTTTCTGCCTGAACTTAAACAAAAATCCAGTTATGAATTTTACAATGATACACAGAATACAAGCCTTACTTACATGTATCTATGCAACCACAGATTAAACCTCAAAAGCTTTAGGAAAGGTTGTAATTCCTTACAAGGTTTCTACCTCAATATGCAGATTTAAAAATCAGAGCTCAAAGCTGGATCATTTTATAACTTTAAATCAGAAAAGAATGAAAGAGACTTTAGAGCATCAGGTAAATGAACAGATGGACAAAAGAATCCCCTTATAGTAAGATTAGAAAGAACAGTCTAAATAAATAAACACAGTTAATGGAAGCACCACTCCATCAGCTCCTGTCTTGAAGAAGGTAATAAAGACTAATACCAGTTTTTTTACTTCATTCAGTGAAGAAATCCTTTTTCAATGTGCAGAAAAGCAAGAACAACCTGGACTAAAATAGCAGTTCCATAAAGAGTGCTAAGATGCAGGGGGTGGGGGAAGAGTGCCAGTGATCTGCTTTGATTTTAACACAGTACCTAATTTCTCATCAACGTCAGGTTGGTGTCTTTGTCTCGTGAACAGGCTCAGAACATTGAAAAGGTCATGGAGTTTGCTCATGCCTTAGGGAGGCCATTTCACATCTGAAGGACATTCGTGAAGATCAGAGGCGAATAAAGGACAAAATATGTCTATTTCCAGTCAGCCAGAACATATCCTAAGTAAGCAGCAAAATTCCTCATGAAGACTGCTGAGGAAGAAAAGCTCTGGGAAAAGCAAAGGGCATGTGTAAATACACATAAGTATCCAACTACCAGATTTCTAGCTTTCATCTGTTTCTCACAGTGCCATATCCCCAAAGTATTTCCTTCCCCCCAGCTTAAGAAGCGTCCAAGTTAACACAAAGAAAGCGCAACAGGGATAAATTTAAACTATAGCCAACAGTGTCTGTGATCTTCTTTGTCCTCTGGAGAGAACACACTGGATGTTTCTTCCTTATTCAGCTTAATTCATCCCTCCCCGATCTGTGCCAAGTGGGCTGGCACCAACTTGAAGCAAACCCTTAGCTATTACTAGCTCAAAAAGGTTTAATGTCATGGATAGAGGACCTTATTTACAAGGTCGCCACCCTGAGAGCTGGACACCCAGAGTGCAAACTAGGCTCTAAGCTTAGCAACACCATCCACGTCTCTAGGCTTCCAGACATCCCAAACAGTGACATACTACAAGAAGTCCCAAAAGAATACATCCGCACCAGTAACGTATGACATTACAGAAGAGACTGTCAGAAACTAAGTCTTGATATTCATTCAGTCGTCAATATCTTCAGCATTCATAAAATGTCTCCTTCGAATCCTCTGAGAAATAAGGTAGTGAAAGGGAGTTATCAAACAGAAGCTGTTAGATACACATGGATGTGTTTCAGAATGAAATAGCTACTACAGGAAAATAATGTCACCTCACAAATGAGTGAGAAGCTTCATGTTTTCTGATTTCCTTTCACATCACAACTTTTGAAGGTAAGAAGAAACACACTCTGTACAAATATGTGCATTTTGATCTAGCAAGTGAACCACACACACACAGAAAGCTCTTTAGTCCGCACATGGTACAAAGTTTTGCATCCACTTTACAGACGTGTTCCCTGCTGACAGTGGGTTAGCGGTAGTGCTGACACATTCCTTCCATTTGACTTCTGTAAAAGCACTTGCAAGTGCTCTTGTGTCCTAGCCACAGTCTTCAGGGGGCAAAGTCCTTCAAACTTTCACCAGTTTATCAGGTTTTTTAAGTAACTTCAAGGACTTCTGACCTTAAGCTTCTTCAGTTTCATGTGATCAACTCAGTGATCATCTCATCTGAATGAGTTTCCAAAGAACACCTGAAGAACTGTTTGCTAGATGCATCTCAAAACACTACCTTGAAATGTCTCACATTATCATTGGTACACAGCATGTACATAGTAGTTAAAAAGTACTGGTTGTTTTGTAGTATCTCACTGACACCTCTATCTTGGAGATTCTTCTTCCTAATCCTTTGAAATAGTAATTCCACCCTTTTCCAGGACAGTGCCTTTGAAGCACAGAGGAAGTTATACTTTTCCCCATAATTAACATTCTAATTGCAACATAAGCAATTAAATGAGTGATGTGGCCTGACATCCTGCCTCCTGATCACATCAGATGAACTCAAAGAGAAGAAACGGATGCATAAGAAATTAACTTAATTCTCCATCTGAGCATTTTTAAATAGATTGAAATGTGTATGTTTGAGTGATGGCTTGAAGCCCCTGGAAAAATACTGAATGAAACTTGAACGCAATCCTTTTTCAAATGGACCCAAAAATGAGGCTTCTGGTATCTGTTTGCCTCTTCCCTCCTTTCACCCACTTTGAAGCCCAAGATTTAGAACAGAATCCCAGACTGGTCTGGGTTGGAAAGGACCTTAAGATCACTCAGTTCCAACCCCTGCCACGGGCAGGGGCACCTTCCACTAGACCAGCTTGCTCAAGACTCTGTTCAACCTGGCCACTTATCTCAGCTCTCTCCTGTATGAACAAACCAATGTGTGAAAATACTGGATCACTGGATATGAGCAACTGTGACTCACTGCTTTCTGAAAGCAGCTATATGGGGTTTCCATTGATCTTCCATGTGTGATAAAATACCTGGCTTTGGAGGAATGTAAGTCCATCAGACTGCATGGGGAAATCTGTGAGCTGAACCAGCCTCTTTGGGTCAAGGACAAACATTAATATTTTAAGGACAATTCAACTTCTGTTTAAGATTCTCAACAACAGAAATAAAAAGCAGAAGCAGCAAAACTCACTAAGATGAATCCCCCCCGTGACTAGTTGTGCCGTTAAGAATACAGTATTTCCCTCAACTTCACAAATACAGAGGAAAGTCCTGACTTTAACTTCCACAGCACTTATGCTCTGATCAATATATTTTGTGTTACTCTTAAAAAGAGCTGACATCTGCTGATTTTGTTCTGACACCATTCCAGTACTATTCATCCCACAGAACTTTGCAAGGGTAATGCAGACTTGATTTCCTACTAAATTAGTTGCATTGTAATGCATCATTAAGTCATGTCCTTAGAGCCTGGCACTGCATTTCCAAAACTAAGAAACTAAGAAATTTCACTATCCGTTGGCTTCACGGATCTGCCCTTTATTGTCGTTTATTATCTAATCATAAATCATGAAGTTAACTTTTACTAGCACTACATTTTCTGTCCCATATCCCTACTTCTATGTTCTGATTTCTGTTTATGACCTTTTTTTCCCTCCCTTTCCAGTCAGCATAGCTAGTGTAGGTAAATATTCCCCTATGCATACTTCTTTTGTGCTCTTCACTTTTTACAGATTTCTAAAGTGCCCAAATTAACAACCCATGACAAGGCAATTCTTCTGCACCATTAGCTCCACAGGAGCTCCGTGCCTCTTATAGAAATTACTTGCCAAAACAAATAATGCAAATAATGTGCAGTACACCCATGTTGTTTGCTTGTATTGACAGCCTAAGGCCTCAGCTTTAAGCAGTTCTGGACAAGAATGGATGCCAAGAATCAGCTACTCCTTCTCTGAAGCTGTTTTTGTAAATCAGAATCCCAATTTCTTTATTCTGTCTGAGGTTTTAGAGCCACTGCCCCCACAACCATCACAAAAAGAACTGAAACACTGCCCTGATTTGGGGAGCTGTCAGCAGGCTGCAGCTGAATGGGAAGTTGTCAGAGTTACTGTTTTGCAAATTAAGCTGGGTACTTACCAGAAGCACAACTTCGGACACTGGCATGTGGTAACACTGCTACTGTGACCAGGAAATAAATACTACACACTGCTTTTTAAATGTCTTACTTCTGTTTTCCACCTTTACAGATAGTCACATAAGCGTCTTACCTGTCTTTTGCAGTTCCCTGAATGGATCCTTTCTTTTTCATTTAAACTATTACTTACATTTTATATTCCTCACAGTACGTTCCTTTTATTTCTCACTCCTTTATTTTTTCTCTCTTCTTTAGCAGCTCTTATTGTAGGTTTTTCTGATCTATGTTAGCATTATGTCAGCAGGAAACCGCAGCATGAAGGTTAAAGCCAGCCACAACACTAGTCAGTTGCTCCCTTGACCAAAGCCCAGGAATCCCATCTCTTGTTTCTCCTTTTTTCCCACCTCTTTCCAGAAGATAGGGTAATGAAAATAGGGATGAAGGAGGGGCCACATCCTGTTTGAGGCTTATAATTTAAATGTAATAAACCAAATTATGTTTTATATCACAACATGGATACATAAATGATCAGGTAAACAGATTAGAAGCAAGTAGTATTTACATTTCTTACATAGTGTCCTTTTGCTATTAAAGAAGGATTAGTGTTTGGCTATTTCACAATACAGACATTAGTGCCAGTATGTGCTATGTAAAGTTCTTTACTGTCATACTGCCATTGTACTGAGTTATCTCAGTAGTGGAAAGGACACATTCTTTCTTCCCCTTCAAACTTGTCATGCTTATTAAATCACAGAAACTGCAACAGGGCAATTAATTTCAGATGTTTTTCATTATCATGATATAAAGCATTTGTTTCTTTGCATTGCATAATGAGGGAATTTATTATTTTTACAGATGGAGAACAGTTTATAGCCCAGAAGTACCAATTAACATAGAAAATCAAGACCATTTATTGTACATATACAGTAATTCTGCTGACCGATCCCTCTGAGACATTTTAGAGGCTCTGCTCTTTCCATTATATGGAAAATACAGAATTTAATTATACTTTTAAGTGAGATGTGATTATATAACATAAATCTCACACCAGGTACTAAGTAGAAAGATTGCATAAGGAGAGACAATTCCAGCTCCATTTTTCATGGTGGTGGGGGGGCTGGTTTTGAAAAACACAGCAGTAATGATTTCCTGGAATATTAATGCAAGGCTTTGTATTGCACCAAGGAATGACAGCAGTTTAAGGAAATATGATGGCAGCAATTTTTAGCTCCCTGAATATTAATAGCCTTACTTTCAATTCATTGTCACTGTCACATTATGTAATTGTGGAGGCAGATTCTACCACCTACATCAAACAGGCATATATCGTCTCCACTGGAAAAGCAAATCCTAGGCATGTGTACTGACAGAGCTGGGAATGCTGTGTGATTAAGCAGGAAAGGAAATCCATTTGTTTAGCTGTACCATTTACGTATCAGAAAATGTTCTGTGAACTCCCCCTTCACTGAAGAACCTTCTCAGACCTTTGTATGTGCTCTGGCACATGTTTAAACTGCAATCCAGACTGCAGTTAAACAACAGTATTAAGTTGCCACACACACAGAATAGATGTCACCGGCAGATCGCTTCCTGTTATCCTTTCAATAATAGCACTTGACATCAAATCAGGGCACAACCACTTTGCTGAGGCTGCTTTACAGTGAACTATCTCGAGCAGTGCCAAAATAATGCCGTGGAAGACATTAAGGCAAATAAAACTATGACAGTCGTATTTCACAGGCTGTGGTCTGCAGCATTTGCAACCTACCCAAGACTACAGGAAAACAGTTGAATACACACTTCTTATTTCTGGAAATTAACTGCTGAGGTGGGTACTTTTTCCTACAATTGCAGGCTAACTCACTACTCAAGATTACATATCCTGTTACTGTTGTTGTGTATGACTTGAAGTAAAGACCTCCTATAGAGTCAGGAGGGGAGGAATGCAGAGAAGTATGTAGACTACTGGCAATCTAGGCAGAGGTTGGTTATCAGATTTAAATACAGCCTTGTACATCAAGACAAGCAGAGAACATGTCAATCACTACTTAAGTAGCAAATCCTGAAAAAAAGAAGAGAGTGGGGTAGCACATCCAGTAAAAACGCTATGACTGGCTGATATGCACGGGAGAGTACCGCATAATGTATTAGTCAAAACCAGCCTTCTTTATCACTGAAATTTGAAAGATACTTAAAGAAACACATGGAAAATTTCAGAGCTTTATTGTGAAAAGAGTCTTATCTTGTTAAAACTTACTCAAACATATCCCTTAATGATTTTGCTACAATATCACTTCCTAGAGCTATAACACAATGTCTCCTGAAGAAACAAAAAGGCATCCTGACGCTCCCATTCACTGCAGTGAATAGAGGATGAGGACCTACAGAAACATTAACAAAAGATGTATTGGTACAATACACCACATAATACATCCATATTAATTAGAACTGAAGTGCATTTATACTGTTCAATCAATTACTTTGTAATTAAAATTACTCATTTAACTAGAAGCAAGAATTAAATGTCTGAATAGCTCAATTATGAAACAGAAGGGAAAAGACTAATGCATTTATTGCTTACTAGCAATCCAAGACAATCAATTTAAACTGTAGAGCTCTTAAGATGCCCTTGCATACATGTAACTGATGCAGTTAAAATACTCAGATTAATTATTAATGTCTAAGCTTGTAGCCATTCTTCTGCCCACATCCATACTTAGGCTGTGTTTCTGTACAGGGAATGCAGTAGATTTAGCTGCTGTCACTTTTTTTCCATGTAATTATATACTGTTTCCAGATAAGTACTTCAGTGTCATAGACATTTATATAGACTTCCATTTAATTACAGGGACAGAAATAATTTACATGACAAGCCCAAAATCTGGTTCAGACCCCATGGGCCTTTGAGACAAGAGGAAGTGGAGACTTCTCAAACAGTCTGATGACAGGTCTTGGGAACTACCACCATTTAAATCTAAGTTTAACATTGATGGGAAGAGGTGGAACTAACCACATCTTGTTTCAGAGCCACTGAGAACACGTTCTCACACTGGATGCAAGCACAGTTCCTTCATTATTATCCTACCATGCCACCACAGTATTTGTAAGGCAAAAGACAAAGAAATCCTTGTCATTGCACAGGTCTACAGGTGGGAAACACAGGTGAGTAATTCCACAAGAAGCACTGAAGACACCAAGACAATAAATAAAGAAGACGAAGGTGAGACCAGGGGTTGAAGAAGGGGTTACTGGAATGTGAACGTCAGGATTTAGCTTTAGGCTTTTTCTTTCATTTCAGGTATATCTCATTAAGTTTCATTTCAGATGTGCCAACACACTGTCAAAAGCTTTCAGATGGTCAAAGGACAGATACCTAGCAAAGTTTCCAAGAATAACATGAGCATTGGGTAGCTAACCTAATGGCTTAACATTTCAATTCAATTGCAGTAAACTCACTAATTCAAAGCACTTTCACAAACCAAATACAGGGCAATTTTACTAGCTTAGCAGAGGTAGCAACAGACTACAACTCCCTCTTCTGAGCTCTTTTTAGGTTCACTGGAGGAGACAAAGTAAGGACAATGCACCACTAGGTAAGAGAGCCAGGAAGCATGATGTTCATGCAAGAAACGGGCTGACCCTCAGATGGTTGCAGCAGGTGCTTGCAGGGGGCGTCAGTGCCCAGCCTAGAGTGGGACACTTGGAGCTGAGGTGAAAATCAAAGCAAAGTGGCTGGTGCTGCCAGGGACAGGTCATGTGGAAGATGTAGAAAACAGTACCAGGGCAGCCCAAAGCTACTGCAAACATCTCTGGGCAATAGTTCAGATCATTAACCATTCAGATGTTTCTCATGAGGACCCATGAGAAAGTGAGGCATATAAACACATTCAAAGCTGTGAGTCCCCTCGGCCAACAGTTGCTTTAATTTCAATGCAAAGACAAAAGAAGGATCCCTCACAGTTCTCACGGATTTTGGATAAAGCCTTCATAGTGGACTGTTGGCATGTCCTTCAATTTCCTATAGCTTATCCCAAAAGAGTTGTCACACTACATTTGGATAAGTTCAGGGATTTTAAAAGTAAGTAGAGCTTTATTTGTCCTTAATTTTAGAGATAGCAGAGAGGTCTCTCATTATATATTAAGTGATTTTTTTCTAATCATTCATTCATCTAACATGAGATCTTCCCAGTTCTACATCAGTGAAGAACCTTTGCAGTTCTTTTGTCTTTAGAAGATTCATACTCAGTCATATTTACTCTGAATTCCTCATCAATATTTCAGACAAATGACAGCTTAAAAAGATTTCGGTAACTTAAAAGCAACACGACCCGTTCTCAACGTGCTGCTATTGCTTTTGAACCAGCATAACTCAGTTTAAGTTTGATATATTACTCATTTATGGTCTGTTGAGGGGAACAAAGTTAGCTCGTGGGGAGGAAATGCCAAGTGAAGTGAGAAACGGATGCTACTCAGAAGAAAGAGAAGAAGAGGCTTCCTACACCCAGTTGAAGCCTACAGCTCTTCAGACACCTCAACTGATTGGTGGTTGTACAAGAGCAACAGGCTAGACTGCAGATGGAGACTCACAAAGTGGAATATGTTTTTCACAGAACTGTAGAATAGGCCAGGTTGGAAGGGACCTAAAAATAATCATCTTGTGCAACCTTTTGTGGGAAAGGAAGCCTGGGTGAGATTATCTAGAACTCTGTTCAGTCGCATCTTGAAAACCTCTAGTGATGAGAGCTCTACCACATCCCTGGGATGGCTGTTCCACTAAATTACTGTTCTCACTGCAAAAGAAATACTCCTTCTTATACAGAGATGAAATCTCTCCTGGGTTTTGGAACAGCCAAGCATATTTCTGACAGACATGAGCATGCAGGCAAAGAGCAGGAAACCTGTAAGACAGGGAGGGATTGAAAAGCCTTATAGAGACAACACGCATCTTCTGTCATGGTTATTCATTCCCTCCACACATCCTTCTGAATCTACATTTAAAAACAACCAAAAAAACAAACTGCATGAATCACCGTCTGCCAGCCTTGAAGGTAACTTTCACTCACAACACTGAAGACCCAACCCTCCTCCACCATCTGCAGCTCTTCATTTACTCACTGACATTAATTATCAGCAGCAGTCATTGCATTATCAGACAATATGTTTCCCCTCTCAGAATAAAAATATCAGAGGCTATGTTTGAAAAGACCAATATTCAACCCTTAAGGACAACAACGATACACACTATATAGAGTTTATGTATTTTCAGAGAGACTATTTTGTTTGTCCTCATGGGTTCAATGTTGAGCTGCCATCACTGGGACCCACAGAACTATGAGAAGAGGAATATATGGGGTTTTGATCAGTGAAAAGCAGTCAGTTTGGGGGCAGGAAGGGAGGGCAGAAAATGCCACAAAGTAGTTAAAGGGTTAAGCACATGTGCTACCAGGGGATGCACTGTTGTTACTGAGAAACTGAAATGCTACTTCTTTCCTTAAACACGTATCTATATTTTATATCTGTAATCCCACAAGATAAAGAAAATATGAGATCTAGCAATGGATTTGTAGGCATGTTACAGTGCTTTTTTAAACCTCAAAAGAAAAACGTGATACTTCTCTGTACGCTGATTGAAGAAACAGAAGACAAGTGTTGGGTGTATTACAACCTGAAGATAAAGTTCGTTACAATTCACGTGATGAACTCACCAGTGCAACCTACAGTGAAAGTAGTACCACATAGCACTGAAAGATACACTTATTAACGGCTATTTGCAACATTCAGAAAGCAAGGCTTGGTTTCTTGTATACTTATCTGTAACTTTGAGGAGCTTGTGTAGACAAAGACCACATCTTTCATTTGCTAGACTGAAATTTCAAGTTCACAGTAAGCTAATAATTTTGATGTACAAGTAACACTGGCACATAGAGTCACAGAACCACAGAATGGTTTGGGTTGGAAAGGACCTTAAGATCATCCAGGTCCAAACACTAGACCATGTCACCCAAAGCTCTGTACAACCTGGCCTTGAACATGCGAGGGATGGATCATTTACCACTTCTCTGGGCAGCCTGTGCCAGCTCCTCAGCACCCTCACAGTAAAGAACTTCTTCCTTATATCTAACCTGAACTTCCCCCGTTTCAGTTTGAACCCATCACCACTTGTCCTAATGCTACAGTCCCTAAAGAAAATATGTCTTATTTATGTATGTCTTATTTATGCATATTTAAAGTATATACATGAATACATAAACATAAGTGTAAAGCATATACATAAATCATAAGCACAAACATAGGACACACTGCTAATTATAGTTTGTGTCTCAGTCCTTCTCTTCAACCCAAGTATCTTTAATTTAAACATAAACTAAAGATCAGTATACAACTACATTTTACCATGGTAACTCTCTTACTCCTGATCTCATGCCAAGTCATCATAAAGTTGCTAAGAAAGGGACAAGGAACAAAAGATTTTCATATTTCCATTCAGCCAACTTCATCTATTTCTTCAAACTGGTCATTTGAATCAAGAACAGAACAAAAGTGTTTTACAGCACTGATCTGGTTTACCTTCCTTCAGAGTAGCTCTAAAAAGGCAATTCTCTAGCTTGCTCCAGCCAGGCTTTTCAGGGCTCTTCACACACCCACCCATCACAGCTGCTATCAGCTTCTCAGCACGTCCTCCCGCTGCAGCATGAGTGGAGCTGTGATATGTCAAGTCTGGCTAAACCTACTGCAGCATATTAGAGATCCTGTAGCCAATTTGAGCTTTGTGTGCCTCAGCCGCTCTTTCCCATTGAACTGCTAGGGCTGTTCCTGCTCCTTGTCATTAGCAGCTCACGATCCAGTGCATTTCCCTACCTGTCTTGCCACACTGTCTACCACAAAGTCATGTTAGATGGTTGTAACTTTCGTGGTGTTCTGCTTTTGCAGTGGTGCGAGACCTACACTCAGGGTAATAAAACCCCAAGGAGGTAACAGCAAATTAATTTATGCTCTATGCTCCAAGTGAGTCTTCCTTCTCAAGTACAAGCTACAAAGCAATCCCTTTGGATGCCATAGTTTTTAGCCCTGTAAATTATACTCAAAAAAAGTTGTTACCTTATTGTGAGATAATTACACCTATCAATTCCAAATGTATGGAAGCGAATAGTTGGCTTAGTGAGGCACAGCTTTGTGCTCAGGTTTCTGCTCGCTAGGCTATCCTTAATACTAAAGGGCTACTCTTGGTAAGGCAGCCTGGAGCACCTACAGAAAAATCAGACTGACTGCCCCAGAATAAAGGGATTTTACCAAGACTTAATAGAGAATCCCAGAATGGTTTGGGCTGGAAAGGACCTTAAGATCATCGAGTTCCAACTTCCTGCCATGGGCAGGGACACCTCACGCTAGACCATGTCACCCAGCGCTCTGTCCAACCTGGTCTGGAATTTAGCTCTCTGTCAGACCCTTCTCAGAGTGGTAAGCTGCCTCAGCATTCCTGATTCTTTCCAAGTGAAGTACGAGGATAATTAACCAAGCCAGGCTCAGTTGGTTGGTTTTGCAGGATTTCCATTTTCAGTCTTTGGAGGCTTCCAAAATCATTAGGGGTCAATCTCTAACGTTGCATCTAAATTTCTCCAAATGGCTGCTTTAATCCAGCTCTAACCCTGGACTGCCTCCCTTCACCAAGTTCCTGGTAGGAAGCCTCTTGTCAAAGAAGCAAACAGGCCCATGCACTTCTCAAGAAGTCATTGTGACCAGCTTTGAAATTAGTAAAATCACCCTGAGGCCAGGTTTGGGGACTCATTTTGTCAGACTCCTTGACACAGAGGCCTGGCCTGAGGCCCTAGGAGATTAATTTCTCATGATCTTGTGATGAACTTGAAAGGGAATAAGGTGCTCCTGTTTCAGACTGCTCTTGCACAAGCAATCCAGTTTCCAGAAGCTGTATGTTCTGTTCTGAGGTTTCTGCTGCCATAGGGACTTCTGGTATCTGATCTAGGTCCTAAAAAGCATCAGTGTGCCTGGACTTTGCAAGTTTTGTAATATGTGTGACCATCCTGCTCTCAGATCAAGGACACGTCCATAGCAACTGCCTAGGTTGGTGTCAAAAACCAGAGTTGCCATCAATTATTACTTATTTGCCCTCAAAGCATGATCTTCAGTGATGTGGATCAGCAGTAGCAAGGAATCCACAGAAGAATGTCACCTCATTAGGACTACTTTCCCCAAGGGAGGATGAATAATGAGACAGCTGGTTGTCATGTAGTTATTCCTCCAAACTACCATCAAGGAAAGGCAGGCTTAAAGTTTGCCCTCCTCCCCACCATCGAGCCAAAACACCAAAGCTTTAGGTGGAACTGCATAAAACTGTAGCAGACCGAAACCTCTGCTTTGGCCCAGCATAAGCTCTGTGTTAATTATCACAAAGTTTTCTATCAGTTCTCTCTGAATTTTCATTCCATACACAATGGTCTTAAGATTCACTTTGCTTCCACATGCAGCACATGACCCCAAGGTCTGGGTTCTTAAACCTATGCCTGTGTTAGAGGTAGTAGTTCAAACTTACTGATGGCAAAGAGTTTTGCGTTAGTGATTATGTAGTGTTTCAGTTGAAATCATACTGCATTATTCCACAGCAAGTGATGTTTTCTGTTGTGAACAGGTAGAAAATAGTTTTCTTGCTATTTCCAATCCTGTACTACTTTTTGCAGACATTTTGGCTATTTAGAGCGTTATTTCCCCAATTTATCTTCAGCATATCTATTTTCAGTATGAAAATGAGTCCTGGTATGGAGCAATGCAACATTTCTCCTTCATCTACCGTATCCTATTAAATATGTATATATTGATATAATTTTCAACTTTGTTGATTTCCTGTAAATGTACTGCCTATGAATAAAAAGATATATTCAAGTAGTAACATGATTCAAACATTAGTGCTTATTTAATTATATGGAAAGTAAGTGGGAGTGCCTGATTAAAAGTCAGCTGATTTTCTGAACAGCGTGTTTTTCCTAAGCTATGGAAAATGAATAGAAACTACCTCAGCAAAGAATGTGAAGTGGTTTATTTGTGGTTTTATAGTATAAAATGTAAAGCTTTACTTTTGTACAGCTACAATCATTTCAGATTCATTTCAGACTTAGCTTATCACCTTGAAAAGCACTGATTTTTAGTTGGTGGTGATACTTAACGGAAAATCCTAAGGAAAAGCTGTGAGTGTAGCTGTCCTGCCATCTATCTTTTGGGCATTCCAACATAAAAATTACTCATGGTAAATTTTAGACCTTTACTCTCATGTTATCCGGCACTTTCCATGGCATGAAATCGGATGACTTTCCTTCTTTAGGGCAGAGTTGCCTTAAGATTTCCCATGCTCTTGAGGCTGCGATATTGGCTTAGTTTCAGGAGACATGTAGGTTGGTTTCTGGCAGAGACTTTCCCTAAGACATTACCTAAATAATTGAGACCCTGTGTGCTCAATTCCTCATCTGTTATACTCTGTCGTCTACTGAGACAAGTGCTTTCTGTGTGAATGTGCAGCTTCCTGAGTCACCTTCTGTTTCTGTTTCAAGTGCCTTCCAGCAGCTCGCTGGTCTATGGCAGGTGGCTGTCAAGTGCTACCCAGCACAGATAATAAAGAATGAATGAAAAACCCCAATTAAATTACTAAAATAGTCCCATTTAGTCTGTACCTTACAATAGTAT
>JANHGB010051509.1:0-14100 GCA_026283785.1 Coracopsis vasa
ACAAAAAAATATTAATAATAATTGTTCCCAGGCAAAGCCACTTTCAGCCAAGTTTCAGCTGTGAGGAAACTTTTATTAGCCAAGAAATGAACTCATGAAAAGAGAGGTTTATAATGGAAACAGTGAGGGACTGCAGCAGCACTGCTAACAGGTGCCACTGTTACAGCAGTGACAGGGTGAATAAGACTTTTAAAGACGCAGTTGCTAGAGCTCTGCCCACCCATGCAGCTAAAGATCTATCAGGATTTCTGTAATGAAGCTCTACTTGCAGGGGTTTTAATACTTTAGTCGTAAAAGCATACCTCAGGCTGAAAGTGAGAAAATAGAGATGCAGCACTCCAGGGCACTTGAAAAAAGGAGAAAAATGAAATAAAATCCATATAGTTGTTTTGAAGGATCTCTTTGGGATTTTGTAATTTGAAAAAACCCACTGTTTTACAATTAAATCTGTCAGATTATCGGTCAATGGCATTAACTGAGGAGGGTTCTTTTTCAGTTTGTTGCATTTTAATTTAGAGCCCTTAAAAAGCCTGTGGCATTTTTTAAGCTTAAAAAAATCTTATAGCTCAATTAAGGGATAACAGAAATAAACCAGGATTACCTGTGTGTAATTATACAAAGTTAAGTCCAAGAAAACAATACACTATCACAACCCTCTTGGGTAATTTGAGTAGTCTCTGTAGGATATCCAGAGGCAAGAAAAGGAAGGTTGAAACTACAGCTTATACCTGAGCATTTACTGCCAGATAGCAAAAGACTCCTAAGTGTAAAAGACCACAGAAGCAGATGGAAAGACAAGTCCTGGGTTTTTGATCAACCTTTTAAACATCTTAAAGGATATGTTACAATACTAAACAAGTCCTGGACTAGGACACAAATTGGATTAAATTTTCAACTCTGTTCCTCAAGCTTTCTTACAGCTTTTGACCATTCTGCTCACAATATCTTCCCTATGTCCACCAATGTGCAGTCCTGCAGTCCAGTCTGAGCATAATTACATATACTCAGCTGGCAATAACACAAATCAGCTTGGTGTACCCATGCCTGAAGACAGAATCTATTAGCACTTCCTAACCAAGGAGGAGTACATGTTTTCTGTATATGTCAAATTAATCCTAATAATGAAGATGTGAAGACGTTTTCATTGCAACTATCTGAAAATATCCCAGTCAACCAAATACCCTACCACACTCCTGAAAGGATAGGGACGTACAGCAGAAGAGTTAGCTGTGGAAGAAAACATCTTGGTCCTTTTTCCTGTATTCTGAATGGGACTATCTAAACTCAAGGCATTTTTTGACTGACTAACTATACCTGCGCCACAGTGACATACTAGCTGAACTTGGCTCTTCATGTTTGAACATTGTATAGCTAGCTCAAATTCAATCTGTTTAGATTTAATCTTTTTACTCCTGAATCGTGTACCCAAGCTTCAGTGTTTTCAGTGTAATACATATATATGTACGGTAGCAGATGAGAGGACCCATACCTTAACTGCTTAAGAAAACTGGTGGTAAACACAGTGCAAATCACTTTCTTCCATCAAGAACTTCCAAAAGGAAGAGGTTGACTCTGTAATTACAATATTAATTTAATTATAATCATCCCAATCTGGATTTAAACATGAGTATGTGAGTAGCAGCACAGTATACACAGTATATGTAGTGCTGGTACATGCCATTTCAGTAACTCAAAACATATGCCATGTGTTTCTTAAAAGCAGTCAGGTAGAGTGTAGCTATCCCCTTATCACTACCAGAGCTCCCTACCTGGACCAAGCCTACATATTTATTGGTATTAGACATGAAGTGGGCCTGCTGTCAGCTGTATTTGGTTAAACTTGGTATAAAGGTACCTTTCAATCCTGAGGTCCTTTACCAGCCTGGTGATAAGAGATCCGTTCCTCAGTATATTATAGCAGTATATTATAGCCTGTGAGCTGAGTTAATTTACACCAGCTGAACTAGTCCTGTACATACTGGGCAGACACAACACCAAGACCCTGTGAGGCTCCTCGCGTGTTACAGAAATCCCTGGCCTCCCCTTTAGAGCAACCTTTCCACCCTCAGCACCGTGGAGACAGTACAAAGCATCTGAAGCCTGGGACATAACCTTTTCTGTTTGAAGTTTCCATATTTATTTTTCTATGCCTGAACTATTTGCTTATAAAACTAATATGACCACCAGAATAAAAATGAGCAGTGACTCCTAGCTTCGTCTTTTGGACTCTATTTGACACAATGTATTCTGTACACTGAAATGGGGAGTGGACAAGGAGCACTGAAGGCAAGGGTTTCAAAACTGAACACATATGCTACCTCTGTTCGTTAGGGGCCAGAATCTATTTTCAGACCAGGGAGCACAGATGTATATTTATTTTATTTTGCTGCTTAATTTTAAGATAGTTATTGCCATTTCCCTGGCAGCAGGGTGTCAGACAGGATGAGATTGCACACTCAAAGAATGACCCTTTCCATTCCATCTGCCCTTATTTAGAAGTGATGGCCTCCATTTCTTTTTCTATTTTTTTTAATAGAAAAAACCCCTCTTTATTCTGTCCTTCAGGCAAGTTCACTGAGTCCACTGTATTTCAACAGGAGCTAAAGACATGGTTCTACTTACCCTCCCCCAAAAGGTCTCTATTAATTGTTTTCAAATGTTGGCAGCCATGTGAAACCCTGCCTAGCAAGTCTGGCTCCTTATATGATTTTTATTAAAATTCACTTTGCACACAAAGCACATGAGATTTATGGCTGAAACTAATAGGTTGGTTCTCACTAAGACATAAATCCATGGGCTGTTTATTGAGGCTCATGGACATTGAGAACACAGGTAATTGTTACTGTGAGTGTTCAGCTTAAAAACAGTCCATCATGTCTCTAAGGAAATTTGTTTAACTAAACACACCACATAAGCTTCTGAAAAATTACTTTATCTGTGATGGTGAATGGAAGGACTGAGCAGGGTAACTTCTGTATCTCATCTGTACAGTTTAATTTCACTTATAAGACTTTTCAAATTTTCCTCTTGCACGGTGTCTTATAAAGAGCAAATGTAAAAAGGATCCCATTCATTTTCTTTCCACATGCCTATTGTAGCCATTTATACATAACAATTTCTACTTTCTTGCTACCAACCCTTTACAAACTCCAGTTGAGTTTGTGCAAGTTCAGTTCTTCCTGGCTCTCTCATGGCCACAATCTGCCACTTGAACTCCGTTAACAATTCTGATGGCAGCGCACAGGGTGGAGCAGAGCCTGGACTGATCCTTTCCTCTCAGGGTCCAACCACATTGCCATGTGCAAACAATTGCCAGCTAGACTTCCCGGTGAGCCAGCTGTACTCTGGAAGCCATTTAGATGTGTTAGCTCAGTACTGTGCCCAAGCAAATAAGTCCTGCTTCTCGACATTACATTACCTTTCAGCAAGATCCAAACTTGTCTAAATGGCTTCCAGCTCACATCTGGTTTGCAGCATTTCAGCTCGCAAGGGAGAGAGATGTAGATCATGCCACCTGAATGGATCTTCTGCTCTCTGTTGTGCTGGCAACACGATATTGAAGAAAAGACACAGACAACCTTCCTGCTCCAGTGACTGGGTTACCCCAAACAGACTCCTAATAGCATCTAAGATGACACAGAGCATCTTTTCTGGCCTTCAGTCACCCTTCCAGAAGGATGTGGGTCTCACACAGGTTCTGAGTCATATTTGCCAGCCTCATGAAAATATCTCAGGTATCCTAGGATGTCTCACACAGACCTTGACACTTATTTATACACAGTAAACCTCAATAAAATATATGAGATGGCTCCTAAAGCACAAATAAGTTGTTACTGTTTTTCTATCGCTTTTTTACTACTGTGAGATTTTGATATCATATATATTTATTATTGTGGTCATATCAAAACTGGCCTAAACATTGACTGTTGCACAAACACGGAAAGCTACAGATGCCGAGGTTAGTCAAGGACTGTTTATGCTATACATATGCATCATAACAAAAAACAGTGTAGCCATACCAGTGTTATTTTGGGTTCAAAATAGCTAATCATTCTAAGAGATGGATCTTGGTAGCTTGGCACAGTGCTATATTATTACAAATATACTGCTTTAGCAAACTAATCTAGCATCTCTCATAACATCTGGTTAGAGGTAGACTCTGTCTCTTTTGCTCCATGCTGTGAAATACAAAGCAAAGAAGCCCTACGAAATAAGGATAAAAGGGTGGAAGAGTGCCTACAGTGCAGCTAACTGTATTTTTAGGTTGATACCTCATTCATTCTAAAATGGTATGCAAATACTGAAACCCCCCAGACAGCTAAAGAAATACCTAAAATTCTATAAATGCTTTGGCAGATGAAGAATTAACATGAATAGAAACTTCACCAATTTGCAGGAGTTTCGGTACCTTTATGACAATGGTGTTTATTCTGAGTTTTTCATACTTCCCGGTACTGCAGGTTAGACACAGAAGTAGATCTTTTTTGAACAATTTCTTCCCTTCTCTCATGCAGTTTTTCCTCCTTGACAAGCTGCTTCTCTTTCACTCCTTTTTACAGCATTTGCTTAGTAGTCTATCAGTTATCTAAATCTGTTAGGTTGTTGTTTGCTGATGAAGTCTCAATGCTCTTGTCTGATCTAGTGACTAGGTCAGCAAGGTTGTGTGTCCTGGGGACTTGGGGAACTGTATAGAGATGACCTCTGACACTTATCAAAGGCTCCACGGCACTGTTTGGCTGCTATCAGTTTAATCAGCTGGCTCATTCCTGCTCTTTCACTATTCATGACATTACTCGTATCCCTCACTGCCTGCCTTTCAGAACATACAGCCCTGCTTACATGCTGCTCCTTCACACTGAGTTTGGCTCCTATGCATGGGCCTCATGCAATGTACCATTCATTCTTGACATGACTCGCATTTTACAGAAAATTTCCTTCATGCTGAAAGGAAGGGCAACAAATAGGAAGCTTTCTTTTATTTCAGAGACCTAGAGGTCAATATTATTCCTGAATCTTTTGTGGCAGTTTAACATGATGCTTAAACTGTAAAGTCCATGTCTGTGTTACCTGCTTTCCAAGAATTAGAGGTTTAAAAAATCCCCCTAAAACTACAAACCAAATAATATTTCCATGAAAATGTGGTAAAACCCACACAGAAACTGTGACAGAAATCTTTTCACACTTATCTAGTGAAAGTAAGGGCAAAGAAAATTTTTCTCAGTGTTATTTAATTTAAAAAAAGAAGATCCTGTAAAATATTTTCCCAATTTTCTTCTGCATACTGCATAAGGCAGCAATTGATCAACAAATCTAAAGAGGCTGTCCCAGGTCCCTTGCCGCTCCCTCATTACCTCCGCATACAAGGAACACGTACTGTGGGTTACTTGATGCAGAGGGTATGAAACCTGGCTTCATAGTCTCTGCCTATACTTTGTGGCTGCATCTGGGCCTCTCAGTAAGGGACATCAAACATCAAAGAAATGAAGGCTGCATAAAAATTTAAAGTGTGTCAGCACTACCCCTGAAAGTCTACCAAGGGCTTTGTGCAGGGAAACTTCTCCTCTGTGCCTTTTCAGCTAGATTACAACATAAAGAGAGTCTCACATCATGGATTACTTCGTTTTATCCAGCTGTAAATCTACTCCCCAAAACTATCAGAATCTAAAGACTGGTTGAGAAATAAGGCTATCCATGAGCACTGCAGCCTTCTGATGAAGCAGATTGTTAGATAAAGGACAAGCATTATGCTCTTCTGTGTTTCAACCATGCAAGGGAGGAACAACTTGGAAATAGAATAACATTCCAAGTGAATTTAGATTAGAATGTGGCCACTGAAACCACTGCTCCTTCAGAGGCTGAGGTATTCCTATGTATATCATAAAAACTATCCACAACACAATGAGCTCCAAACAGCGCCAGCAAGGTTCAGACACCTTGTCTGCAGTGAAAAGACCATAGTACAATGCTGTGTGGACATCGACACAACAGTATGAATGCACTCAATTGGAGCAATATCAACTCAGCTAAAGCAATATAAGATATGCTGATAATACTCCTCTGTGCAAAGAAATACTTAAAAAGTTTTAGCTGAATGCATATTTTTGCAACACTAGAGCAGTAGAAGATTATATAAATTACAGCAGTTAATAGCCTTTTGATTCACCGCTGAGTCTTCCAAAAAGAGAGAGCTGAAGTGATTCCTGAGGTGGATATATTCTGTTGTATAATGTGAGGATCAGGCTTGTAATCCTTGCTAAATCAACAGTTCTTTGCTCCTATTGAGCTCAAAACCTGTCCTGGGAGAAGAGGAAGAAAAGCAGCCTTTCACCATAGAAAACAAAACTATTTCTAAATATTTATTACCTTTTCTGTCGTTAGTCGTTAACAAATCTCCATTTTCTGTAATACCTTTCAGAGCTTTTTCTTTTTTCCCTAGTCTTTAATATTTACTCTAAATTCTAAAGTGGCAAGTTAGACTAACAATCTCACTAGCAATTGAATTTGTCTGCTTACTCTGATATGCTTGGCAATGACCTGTTAGTATTAACTGTTACGTTTCCTTCTCTTTACTGAATAGTTTTAGCCATTCAGCCTTCACAAAATACACTATTTAAAGTGCAGGGCTTTATGTTTTCTTTAATAACTAAGATAACTTACATAGAAGGCAAATATGAGAAAGTGTTACTTCACATTTAGAACTATAGAACCATAGAATATTTAGGGTTGGAAATGACCTTAAGATCATCCAGTTGCAACCCCCCTGCCACGGGAAGGGACACCTCCCACTAAACCATGACACCCAAGGCTCTGTCCAACCTGGCCTTGAACACTGCAATGCTTTAGCAAACTATCAAATTGCAAAATACACACTGTTGCCATGAAATTTACAGTTGTGGGCGTTTTAAACTTGTATTTCTGAGGTGTCAGCTCTTCAGCTACTGTAGATTATGAAGCTTCTCAACAGAGGAGGATTTATTTTTGATGTGTCCACTAAGTGTGGGTTTTTCTGCCTTATTACCTCCACTGAGCTGATGAGATTTCTGCAATTAAATTTGAATCTGATGTGAATCATAAAAATAACTGACTGTCCATAGTGTCTTAAAGATTGGACACACTCCCTTGGAGGCTCAATATAATAAACCCTAAAGTTTATTTAATGTTTTTTGTCAGTATATACCAACATCACTGTTACACAGGAAGCAGGTGTAATTATATCTTTGGGAAAGTGATGCACAAACCTGAAGCATCAGGTCAATAGCAGAGCCAAGATGTGAACAGGGGTCTATCATGTTCCAGATTTTAGTTCCATCCTCCAGTTCACCCTGTCTTAGGAAAGGAGGGAATGCTTCTTTAATCTTGTCGCGTATTTTAACTTCATAACATAGATTGAACCAATTCACCATCAGCACAGGTAAATACCTTAAAAGCTGCCTTAAAGCCACTTTTATCTTCTGTGTTACTTTACCAGAAGTAGGTGAGCTGGGAGTCCCTTGCTTTGTGCACCTGCAATACTACCGAAATGAATGGGATCCTTCCCAAGCACAGCCTTACAGCTTTGCAGAACAAGTACAGAGGAAAGCAAGAATGTGCAGAGAAAAGAAAGTAAATCAAGACCACCACAAATAGCAAGTACTCAGCCTGGTGTACCTGCCCCATTTTTAACACTAGCATGCAAGTAAAGTTCTGAAACTCCACCCTACACCTCCTTTTTCACTTTTAGTGTGCCTTTAAAAAGGCAGGTGGATATCAGTTACCTTGTCTACCTCTTTTATCAGGGGGGCAAAAACCTCCTTCACCTGCACAACAGGCTAGCTTCAGCTTTATTTAGTTAGTTAATTCCCACTAAAAAAGTTACATGATGCAAATGCACATACCTCAGTTCATATAATATGCTTCACAAAAAGAAATATTATACTTTAATAGCTCAATTAAAGTTATATGTAAATACTTTGGCTCCACCATCCATCATTTACCTTTGTAATGGATATGGATTGCAATGGATTTTTCTATAAAATTGTAAACTTTTAAAAAAGAGGAAAAGGTTTTAAAAAACAATATTATTTTGTATTGGATTTAGAAGCTTTTAACTTGTATAGAGATTTTGTCTTTGGTTTTTGTTGTTTTTTTTTTTAATACACACAGTAGAAATGACTGGAATGCTTAAAACTAAAGGCCTTTCAAAAGACACTTATGCTTTTGTTTTTATTGGGGATTGATAGTGGCTGCAGTCAGGCTTAGTGTGCTTTTTTAGAAGGACTTCAAATTAAAGAGATGACTAAGTAATGTAATAATTGCATTTCAAGTCCACGTTATTGCTGCTTCTCTGTTTATTAGAACATGACCTATACATCAAGAAATCACATTTTGTACCAGTGCTGCGATGCATAAGACTTCATAGAAAGTGCCCTTTGGTCCAAATTATATGCCCATTGTACATTAAATCAATTAACACTGAAGTACTTTATGAAGTATCTGAGAAGTTAGAGCTGTATAGAGTGTCAGAGACACAAAGTCATTTAATGGTGCCTTACAGCCTGCACAGAAGTCAGAAACAAATTAATAGTTTGGGAGATCTCCCAGAATCACAAGTACGGATTTTAGGGATTGGCTATTAGTTAATTCAAAGATAAAGGAATGGTAAACGTTAGTTGTTATTTTCATTTAGAGACCAAATAAAGCTTCTGGGACTAAAGTGAGAAAGGATAGATAGGTGATGTTATTAAAAATACTGATAAGATGCTGATCACGGTGATAACAATGTTCTGCAAGTATCCAGTCAGTGGCACAGAAGCTATGGAAGTAATGCCTTCCTGGAAGCCTGTGTGACTGTAGCATGATGGGCTCAGTATTACAGTAATTGTGCTATACAGGATATCTTTCTTAAGAACAATGAATTTAAAAAAATGACATGTTGAATTGGGAGGAACAGCTTTATTTGGTACCTGTGATTGGATGCTGTATTAGCTATTGTTTAGATAAACCTTGGCCACATGTCCAGATAAAGGAAATTGATTGGTGAAAGCAGCTTCAAGGGTTGTCTGGTTAGAAATGGGCCAGAGCTACTAACCCTGCTTTTAAACATTTGCTTATAGTAGTTATACACTTGGGCTTTTAAGAGAAAAGGGACAAAACGTAGTGATACCTGGAACACTCTTGCTTCAAGCAGTGTAGTTGGAGTCAGGAAGCTAAAGCAGAGATTTCGAGACCTCTATCACAATCTTTCCTTCATTCATCAGACAGGAGAAGTATCCAGTTCTCAAAAGCAACTCCTCTCGGTCACTACCTAAAAGCAGTACTAGACAGAACTTAAGAGGTTCTTTTCAACCTAATCCAATGTATTCTTTACAAATAGGTAGGCAGATAAACTCCATCGACCAGGAGCTAAAAAGGGCATCAGTCTTGCTTTGCAGAGACTCTGTGTAGCATTTGCTATGCTGGCACTACTTTGGAATAAACACCAGACATGCCAACTAACAGCTGTGGCAAATATTGATGCTTGGGACCTGGGGGATGAAAGTGAGGAGAGAATAAGAGAATGTTAAAGTCATCTAATTAAATTTCTAATCCAGGTTTACATGATTAAGCAATAATGACTATGGGGAAGGGCATTTCCTGGCAGTTAATGACCGGCTGGAGGATTTGAGAGCTTGAGGTAAAGCCAAGTGTTCTTAACACTGTCAGTCATTAATTGCCAGGAAATGCCCAACTCAGGAGGTTATTACTGCTGTTATAAACCAAGAATAGAAAAAATATAAAGAAAAAAGACAGTAATTACTTTTTTAAAGTGTTGAAAGCTGAGCACTGAACTGCCTGTCGCTATGGAGACAGAGTTTTATTTATAGCATCAGTCCTTTGCTGGCATTTAAAGACTGCCTCAGTACCCAAAGGAGGGCAGGAGTTAGTTCTCAGGGCTCCATTTGGTATATAATTGGTAATTCAGAACATCAGCCCTGTGCCACGGGCCACATAACATCTGCAGACATCAAGAGTATCACAAAACTTTACAACACTGATTACAAAATACTGGCAGCCACTCAAAACATTTTATAGTTACACATACCTTCAGAAAGCATTTCCAGTAGTTCCTGCTTTGATCTGCAGAGTGTGTGTCTCTAAATAGGATCCTTGTAATGTCACATTGTGCTGTTTCCTAGGAATTAAGTACTTAGGGACCAGATCTTTAAAAGTGATTAATAACTTAGGTCTACTCAGCCAGACGGTGATCACTAACCAATTTTGCAATTGTGTAACTATTGATTTCATTGGAACAGCTCCTGACTTACACCAGTTAGCATAAAGGGATTCAACCCACAGTGTGTAACAAATGCAAAGCCCAAAACCTCCTTCTTACCTTCTTTTGAGCCTCTGAAAGAAATTATTCAATATTCAATAGCTGATTCCTAGAGTAGATAAAAGTAAGTAACTTTGTTCTTTTTATTGTTGCCTGAAAGATTCTGTTGCTTGTTATGGGGTACTTGAAATTTGACTGATGTTTCAATGAGGACAGTCATCCAATTGAGCTCATCAAAAACTGAATTTCTACCACTTGACTAATTTGGAACAATAACAACAGAAAAAAGGCCCAGTAAAGAACTTAGGTACCTAAATCAGGATAAAAGCAGGACTGAGGTGCCTGACAATAAAGTCATAATCCCCAAAAAAACATTGATTCATTTCAACATCCTGCTAAATTCACTGAGTGTCAGATTTATAAATCCTGGCTCTGCGCAGGTCCTGATCTCTTAGATATGCTCACATCAGATGAATCAGAAATCAGTAGAATAATTTAACTTGAAAACAAAATAAGGTGAGGATAGGTGGTTTCCTCTCCCACCTCTCCTCTTCCCCACCTTGTGTAGTGGCTTGGTAGTATGAGTACTCAGCTAAGATACAAGTACTATACAACATCAAACACTAGACCTATGTCTATCTCATCCTCACTGAGTGCCCAAACCATTATTACAGGGTGAGGATTCATTACAGGGTGAGGATTCCTTTTGTGCTTGATTTCCAGCCCCATTAATCTGGCACCCTTTGCTGACGGAAGCAGAGATCAACAGAGGGGTACTTGTGTTTCTTTATTTAGACACATTATAAACCAGAAGCCTAGGCCTTCTGAACCGAAATAAGCTCTCAGAACCAGTTTTGGAAACATTGATCTTTAATAGATGTAAGCACAGAATTTTACACTTAGTAAAATTAATATGCTCAGCTTAGTATTTATGCTTCAGAGAAGGATGAAAATAATGCCTTCCTCTTTTCCTTTCTCCCTCACCTTTTAATTTTCCTTTAGTATACCATCCATTCGGATGTTGAGCCTCACAACTGGCTGTAAGCAGATGTAATCTTGCTTTGCCTGTTCTGTGATATGGGTGGATTTGAGCCAGATGCTGTCTAGGAGCTATATTAGCCCAAACTAATGTGGCAGTGCAGCTCCATGACTGAAGTGACACCTATCAACCAAAGTCAGCTAGCGGCAGAGAGAGCATATCTTCAGTCTGAAGACTAAAGTAGGAGCTGCCTAGCTCTCCTCAGACGCACTGCGCATGCTGAATCTAGACTCCATCTTGGGTACTAAATGCCTAAAATGTAGAGGTTACAAAGCCTTCATTAGTTTAGGTGACACTAAATGCCAATAAAATCTCCCATACTTTTCAAACTACTCCTCAACTTACTGTTCCAGATAGATGCTGCAACATCTTCACTCTAAACTGCAATCTACCAGAAGCTGGGCTGTTCTTCTCAATTCCTGGCCTCAGCCTTGCAAAATTAATAACTTTACTCCAAGCTGACATTTATTCTATCCTGGTGCATGAGCCAATGATGTACTGGATGATGTACCAGGAGACATACCTGTCACAACCAATGCAGGGGCATCCCTGAGGCCTCAGCAATGTGCTGCGGTAAGGAATGCTTCTGAATGGGATTCTGTTTTAAACATGATGCTGTGGCTTCTTTCCTGCTCAGTGATCTCATGCAGCAGACACAGCTGGCTGGCAGATGTGGCAAATCAACCTCATCTTGTATAAGAAGTTGTGGAGTAGTGAAGAGGCTGTGGTACTGCCCTGTGAATGCATAAGACACAGGTCTAGATGATGAAGATGGAGCCATTGGCTTTATCCCAGGGGAATCACTATGTCTGCAGTTGCAGGAGAGAGGAAAAAAAAGGATGATTTTTTTTCCTTAGGTCAATGTAAACTCTTGGCCTTTGGGTCACAGTGTCAAGTTTTTCTTTTACATTATTAAATCATGATAGTTTCCAGATTTCTTGCTGAAGTATAATCCATATAAATATTTCTCTTTTTCTCTAACAGAACATGTAACAGTGTTATACCATTCCATATCATAGTTTGATTTCCAATAATTCAATAGTTGTATCCTTTCCTTTTGACTAGAAAAAGAAAGTTCTACCCTACACCTAAATATCAAAAATGCTTCAGTACAGACCATTTTTCTAGCTGTTACATTGACTGGTTCTGGATTCTTTCACTGTCCCCTTTTTTGTTTCATAAAACACAGGAAGTGAAATACGTTGAAAGTATTGGAACAGACTCATATTCTTACAACCACTGCCACACAATCGTCTTTGTCGATATATTAAAGCAGCATTGCTGTAGAGTTCATTGCTCAGAAGAATGAGAACTACCCAGTTTGTTTACCAAAGCAAATAATCAACAGTGTGTTTTTACCTGTTTATTTCTTAGTACTTGTTCTAATGACCAAGCGCAGTTGTGAATACTAGAAAACATTTGATGAGCTCATGGCCAAAAGCACTATGGCTACAGCCATATGTGTCCTTTCATAAGAAACATGAAGGAAAAACTGGACTTGGTGTTTTCCCGTTTGAATCAGGTATGTCAGACTGTCAGCAATGCTCCCACACTCTTTTCAGTTTCCAGATTCCCCAGCACACATCAGGTAGTCTGTTTCATGTCCTTTTGGAAAGCTTTTGTAAAATGACAGCTGTATTATTACTTTTTGTATGTTATTTAGATTAGTTTAGCTTTGCTGCCTAGATTGGAGAAGCAAATGTACCATTATTTTTCAGGGAGGGTTTAAGGCATATGCAAAGTACTAAGGAAAAGTTTTAAGGAGCCTTAAAACAAAAGATGCTTATATACAGAAGCAACCAGAAAGTTGTAATTAAGCTCTTGCCTGCTTTGCAGGCTTGGGGATTGGCAAAGCATGGCTCCTTGCATTCTAGTTTTCAACAAGACAGCATTTAGGTACATGCTGGAGTTTACTCCGTATGACTGTCAGGTTTAATACAAACCCTGGAGATTGTTAGAGATTCTCTGTTTTTCTAGTGAAAATTTAAAAAGTAACAAACTATGAGAAACTGAAAATATCAACTTAGAAAATTGCCACTACACTGTTTATGACTTTCTTATTCAGTAACATAGTTCACAGAGAGAACAACAATCCAATATTGCAAAATCTGATTAATTTAAGATCTCCTATATACAACTAGAGCACATTATCCCATAGCCTAAGGATCACCATGTTTCTTAACATTTATTGTAAGCTTTATAATTTTATACCTAATTGGACGGCCATCATGAACTTTCAAAACAAATAAAAACCTGATAGCAATCATAACTGTACAGAACAGTAGAGATTATCCTCAAGTTTGGCCTAACAGCTAAGAATATGCTTTTACTCTAAAGCTATGATAAGTCAATTACTTCTAAAAGGAAGAGCATTCAATGTCCATGCTCTTTCTTGTATTAATGAGCTTTTTCATTAAAGAATTTCTACCTGTCTAGATCTTTAAATGCAGTCATTACTGGCAGAGTGAATGGAGATACACGAATAGCTATTGTAGCCTGAATGTTAGCGACTACAAAACTGAAATGACGCAACTGCACTAGCCTGACAGGCTTTGTCAGATCACTGAGATTTGTTAGCTCAGATTTTTCAGATATATGCTATATATATATGTAATACTGACTATATATATAAATAATTATGGAAGCGTTTGAGGAGTTGCTGCCTCCGTACAATTCTAAACATTCATTGGACGGACTACGTGTCAAATGTCACTGTCCTTGAACAGGCAGGGGTCACCAGTATTGAGGCCATATTGCTGAAATCACAGCT
>JANHGB010051514.1:0-94046 GCA_026283785.1 Coracopsis vasa
TTGAAGTCCAGGGCAGTGAGCTTGCTGCACGCTCTTCTCACTGTCCTGAGGATCTCGAACTCGACCATCTCATGATCACTACAACCAAGGCTGCCCTGGAGCATCACATTTCCAACCAGCCCTTCCCTGTTGGTGAGCACGAGGTCCAGCATGGCACCTCTCCTTGTCGGCTTTTCCGTTACTTGCAGAAAGAAGTTGTCTTCCACACAATCAAGGAACCTCCTGGACTGGTTGTTCTGGGCTGTGCCATCCCTCCAGCAGATATCAGGATGGTTGAAGTTCCCCACGAGGACAAGGGCCTGCGTGCGTGAGGCTGTTCCTATCTGTCTATAGAGTGCTTCATCCACAGAGTCCTCTTGATCACGCAATCTGTAACAGATCCCCACAGTAATGTCTCCCATCGCTGTTCTCCTTTTGACCCTGACCCACAAACTCTGTTGACTGATCACCTCTCCCCAGAGTTGCATTCTCTCCAGCCTATCCCTAACATAAATAGCAACTACTCCTCCCCGTCTGCCAGGCCTGTCTTTTCTAAAGAACCTGTATCCTTCCATTCCAACACTCCAGTCATCAGAGCCATCCTACTATGGTTTTGTGATACCTATTATATTATATCCCCATAGACGTGCACACATCTCTAATTCCTCATTTGTTCCCCATACTACGGGCGTTTGTATAGAGGCATCTGTGCTGAGCTCCAAATGAAGCCATCTCGTTGGCTGAAGCAGCTGAAATACCTCTACATTGCTCCAAGCATTTATTATAGGTGCTGGCAACTGACTGGGAGTGTTGGGATGGAATAATGCCCCGCTCCTCCAACACATCTAGATTAAAGCTTTCCTGACCAGCCTAGCAAGCCTCCTACCACAACTGCTCTTCCCCTTTTTTGTCAGACCAGCTCCACCAGCCTCCAGTAGACCTGGCCTCCCAAATTGAGTCCCATGTTCTAGATACCCAAACCCCTGACTATGGCACCACCATTCTAACCATTTATTAACTTGGCAAATCCACCTGGTCTTTTTAAGGTCCTCCCCTTTATCCTGGAGAACTGATGGGGCTTTGCAGTCCTTAATGTTCTCCAGGCTACTGCTGTCTGTATCACCCACATGGACGACTAGAAGTGGGTAACAGCCAGTGGGACTTACTAGAGCAGGCAGCCTCTCTGCAACATCCCTGATCCGAGCCCCTGGCAGGCAACACACCTCCCTTCAGAGTGGGTCAGGCCAACAGATGGGTGCCTCTGTGCCTTTCAAAGTAGAGTCCCCTACCACTATGATCCACTGCTTTTTCCTGGTGACACCAGTAGTGATCCTCTTTATCAGTGCATCAGCTGGTTGCTCATGTGGTGAGGTGTGTGTTTCCTCATTAGCCCCCTGCAGAACTGTGAAGGGGTTGTGTGGGGACATCAGATTTAGGAGGAAGCTCCTTGCTGTTAATTGTCCTCTTCCTCTTTTTTTTTTGTTACTATTTCCCAGCTTCCTGAGTTAAGGGCCTCATTCTTTCCTGCATGAGCTATGATGGACTCTTGAGGCCCCAGCACAGTTTGTGCCTGGAGCAAGCAGTCCTGCTTCCGCTCAGCTTCCCTGACATCTTTCAGCCTATTGACAGCGTCACGCAGCTCAGCCCCTGCTACAGGAGGACCTCCACCAGGGAACACTGAGTGCAGCCCTGCCCATTGTGCACCCTCACCTCACACGACCAGTGCAGGCACTCTCTACACTCCGAGCTCTGCACTGCAGCCTCCTCTCTCATCGGCTCTGTCTGGGTGCCTGCGCTGGCCACCGCCGGGGCAGCCAGAGCAGAACTCCCAGACTGGGCCCTGGTCATGAGGCGAGTGCTCACCACCGCGCTCGAACTGCCGCGTGAACTGCCTCCACACACCCTGTTTGCAGCACACCCTGCGGCAGGTTTTTACCCATTCAGGGCTGGGACCGCCCCTCTCTGAGTCAGAGGAGCTGCCGGCTCCTGGTAGGCCCTGTCGAGGGCTTGAGGCTCTCTCGGTGGCTGTTGTCGCTCTGAGGTGAGGCTCCTGGACGCTGAGCTTCCCCCCGCTCAGGTGTTGAAGGCGTCCTCTCTCGAGCTGCTCACCTCAGCAACTGAGGTGAGTATATATTCATGTTCACAAAACCCAATTCCACTTATTTAAGTGTTCTCCAGTAGCCATAGATTTAAACACATACTATTGCCTGGTAGCTTTCTTACTGCAGCGTTCACAAAACCAGTTTGCAGCCTGGAACTGGGTACATTCATGAGAAGTAGACAAATGCTTGCGCATCACTTTATCTCATTTTTAAAATCAGAGTTCAGTTCCACATGAATAATGAGCTGCCTTCCATTATCTCTGTCATCTTTGTTTCAATGCAGTGGGTGAACACGGGAAGCACATGAAGCCCAGGCTGTCAGCTGGTGCCAGTTGTTTGTGTCTGGGGAGAATCTGTCTCAGAGCCGGTTTCCCCAAAAGTCTCTCCCCTTTGAAACACACACACACAGAACAAAAGGAACGGTTGTATTATGCAGCTAGAGAGGTCAAGAAGATGGCTGGTTATGCTGTCAAGCATTCAAGGTACTGTTGTAAAGGCAACAACTTCTCTAAAGATCATTCTAGAATAAACTGGCAGTCTCAAGTTATTCTGATAGATTAAAGTTAAATACTTTAGATTTGCAATGGGTCGATGCAGCCCCTACTCTAATTATGCTAGACCTTCCGGCAAGTGAACTGGTTTCCTGGGTTAGAAAACATCTCCTTACATCTGTTAACTCCTGCACATCTCCATGTTCAGGAGCATCACGCTTGGCAGTGTAATAGTAACCTTTAAGTCAGTGTGTGCCTGCATACACAGGTGTACCAGTCTGCTGAGACTTACACTTCCACTCCCCAGATGCATCTGCAGGGTGACATCTGCCTTCTGATGGTGAAAAACAAGCAGGAGGAAATGTGCAGGCTTCTTTATAGAAATGCTGGTGCCTCTATATTTACATAGTCGTGTGGCCTGATTATGCAGGAGCTCTGAAGCTTGTCCCAAGAGGATGATTTTTTACATCAAAAGTAGATTAATGGAAGTCGACAGCCTCATGTCCAACCAAACACAGTGTGAAGTGATAATAAGTATAGAATTGCTAGTCAGTAGGGTCCCATGCCACATACTCAGACTAGATAAATGATGAATATATAATGAAATTACATAGAATTGAGACAGATGGCTTTAGCTTTTGATAAATGCATATATCTTCACAATCAGATAATAATGCCAATGTGTGGAAGATCAATTGGGATATAACAACTTTGAAAGCGAAAATCATTTCTCTGCTTTCACTTTAAGATGCGCATTTAAATCAGAATCAAGCTTAATTTAATTATTCTTCTTTTTTCATCATGAAATTAACCAAGAAGAAGAAAAGAAACCCCAGGAAAAAATGCAGGGACATTTTAATCTTATTTTGCTTTGAACTGTGGTTATTCATCCTACTGCATGTAATGGAATACCATCGCCAAAAAGAAAAGACAATTATTTTCTCTCCAATAAACGTTAAAATAGATTGATGGTCCCCACTATGAAAAGAACTAAGTGAAATTCTTGACACCTGTTCAGGAAGATGTCATTTGGTTTCTAAGAACTCCAGTTATGTGGAAGCTTATAATACGGTCCACCTGTTATTGATAGGGATGTTTAATATTTTACTGACTACTTAAGGTGCAAAGTCCTTGAGATAAATCAACCTCTTCTCTCTCTTGATTTCACTGTTTTGCTTTAGGTGCATCTTTCAGAGAATTGACATGATTGACTAGGGACATGGTGTAAAAATTATCATTTGGAATAATGTCATTACCAAAAAGTAAGGAATTTTGAGAACAAAATAATTATGAAGCTCATTAAGTTCACAGTTTCTGCATATTGCAGATTAGTGAAAGACTAATGGCAGCAACTCAGCACATAATTTTGCACAGCAGTTGTGTATTATCTGAATTAGTCACTTCCTTTGAATTTAAAGTCCTTGCTTGTGTAGACAAACAAATATATCTGTCCCTCATTTGCATGGGATTTAGGATATCTTCAGGTAAAATAGAAGTAGCTTGTGGTTTTCTACAGTCAATCAGTCAAACTTTGAGTATTCGTTATAATGGAGAAAAAAATGCCAGCTGAGATCTGATGTGCTAAGTGCTGTACCAAAATTCAAAAAGGATATTAAAGGTATGAAAAGTTTATAATCTCTTGTCTTCAGATAAGATTTCTTGAGTTCAGAGGGAGGAAATGGTGCACAGAATGGAGAAGCAGCTTTCCAAAAGTGAGAAAAGTACTACTAGGTGGGAGTTTTAGGGATAGTCCTCTGTGTTTCATGACTGTCTGTGATGCTCCCATAGGAAAGGCTTCAGGAGAGGTGGTACCTTGTGTGGCTGCTGAGATCCTGAACCAGCAGCTGGCACAAAAGGAAGTAAATCAAGTTTAGCCTGCGGTTCGGGGCACATCACATAAATTGTCTTGATGTCTTCTGGAGAGCAAGAAAGGATGACACATGAATTAATGTAATGGCCTTGCACGAGGAGTTTGCAGTTTAAACTGCACTGAGAAACAAATAAGGTTCAGTGCAGTGGGCTCTAGGTTTTGTTTTTTAATCCATTAGAAGAAAAAACGTGAGATCCCTTTTGCTTTTAGCACTATTTAGGCTCAAGAGACAGGTATTCACTCAGCTATATGTTCTTCCAAAGCCTCACAAATGCAGTGGGAACTCTTAATATCAGCAGTCTTTGCAGGCAGTATTGGTTTGCAGTGGAAATGGGGCAAAAACTAAGCCACTCTCAAGCAGGAGGGTACTGATGCTCCCAAGGGAAACCTGTGTTGGTGTAGTAAGAATGTGTGCCTCACAGGCTGCTGTCTGCAAAGCCATCACAATAGGAGCACATCTCCTCCCACAGTTTGCCACCTCCTCAGTGCTTTCAAAACCCACTTAGGTCTTTCTCAAGCAAAGGTGCCTAAAGCCAAAGGCTCCTTAATAACACTTAAGCACTTTAGCACCCTCTGAGAAGGAATTCTTTGCTTTTGTCTTTCAAGTGGAAGGATCACTGTCTAAAACATTTCTATCAGTATCAACATGTTTACCTTCAGTCCGCATTCATGTGGAGTCTTGGAGAATCTGCAATGAGATTTTAAAAGAGCCTATCACTTTGTGATATTGCCTCAGAAGAAAATCTTTCTGTGCTTCATAACTGTGATAGTTTATTGATCAGAATAAGCCAACTTTCAAAGGAGAAGATAATGCCATACATTTTACTTATGATACTTGTGCAGCTGCTAAACAATTGCACCACAGTGAGCAAACTCCTTGGCAATGGCAGGTCGAGAGTGCTCTATTCTCAAAAATGTCAGATCCTTTACTTTCTATGGATGCTTTTTAGAAACAGAAGAGCAGTTTTCATTCAGACAAGTCTTCATCTGACTTACAAGCCAGCAAGGATGGAGAATTCATGGCCCCTGTGGCAGGCATGGCCTGCAATCCAATTTCTTGTGGTCTGTAACTATTTAGTTTTCTACACTGTACCAGATTAACACTGTCGGGGATATTGAAATGTGATTGGCCAAAGGTGTTAGAATGAACTCTCAGTAAGGAGATGATTTGCCATCTCTATCATGTAGCAAGAATGAAAAATATAAGTGAAAATCCTCATTTTGGTACTTCCACTATAATGTAGAAAAGCATGAAGCAAAGTTGCCCTTCTGACCAGGGATTATGGGTGCTGTTAAAGATACCACCACTACAGGTGGAATTCCCAGTAAACAGATCTTACTATTTATGCCTGTGTAGTGAGAGAGAGAATCTGTGGGAATTAACAGAAGGTCTCAAAGCACATTGGTCTTTCAGTGACATGTTGTTACTGGCATTTGACACAACTAAGACAGACCCTTCCTCTTCCGCCATCACCAGTCGTTGATACTACAGTCATTCAGAGGAGGAAACAGGTCATGAAGCTAGACAGACTTCGGTGGAAGCTGCTACTGTGGGAATTCCAAAGCTATGGGACTTAGGGACCCTGACCAAAAAAACAGCCCCAAACCAACCAATGCCCAGGTTTACTTGGCTCATTTGAAAGTTAAGGAGAAGGGGAAAGAGCAGAACTCATTCTGATCTGGAAAATATAGATAAAATGAGTTCAGGAGAGCCATTAATGTGGTGGCAAGTCTGTACAATATCGGTTTGATACCATGAGCGTCTGTTAGCAAAAGCTGGTAATAACAAATACTCATTAGCAGAAGGTAGAGTGCTATCATTCTCGGGTTTTGTACCTATTTTTTAATATATACATGCATGTCTGCAATGTGTATTGGAGTTAGTGAATCTGCATTGTATCATAAGGGCTTCTTCATCCTTTGCAATGAAAAATGTGGTATGCTTTTTTCCTTTGCTTTCTCTCTCCCCCAAGCTCCAGCTTTAAAGCAGCTAAAATGAAATTCAAATAATGGAATATGCTAGAAGTGGAAAGATAATTATAAGGCCAAAATCCCTCACACACCACTGGATTCTTTCCCTCCTGATGCGGACTGTGGGTTTGTCTATGAAAGCATGGAAAAAGCTTTCTTTGGTGCATTGTCATTAAAACAGTTAGAGTCTGCAAATCCTGTACAGTCAAGACAACAGCAGGATTATGTTTGAGTCGTAAGAATAAGCAATGTGTTCTGCTTAATTACAGAAGTTACAGAGGAAAAAGATTTATAGACTGCCCCATCCATCTCCCCTCCAGTGCAGGATTGTTCTCTCCAGCATGCTTCTTAAGTCTTTTTGTATGCAATGTTACATATGCCACATGATGGATCATTCACTGCTTTACTGGGGGTCTTGCAGCAGTTCTAAATGAGTTCAAGGGTGTAGTATAGCCTGCTAGTTTTAAAACAGCATTGGTTGCTAGCAGATCATGTCCTCAATGTGAACTTTGGGAAATTGTTTTATCTTAGCATGTGCTCATCTGTGTCTGTCAAAGCTGGATAAAAAGGTGGGCAGATGCCTTATCTTACTAACAAGATGTTTTCCCTGGACCTTACTTTTCACTTTGGTTTTCTCTATTTCATTGGAGAGCTCTTCCTCATTATTTGCTTCTGAGAATTCAAAAAAAAAAAATTCCTCCTATCATTCGTGTTCATAACCTCTGGTTTCTTAGTCTTTCCCTACTGTTTCACTAATGTGGACTTGATCTGTAAAATGGTGACTTTCTTTGATTATGCTTCAGCCTGTAGGAAACTTCCTGTTTAAATCCTGTGTTTTAAGAAAGCTCATTGCAGGAAGTTTTGGAATTCTTAAAAAAAACCTCCACCAAAACTAAACATGACTTTTTTAAAAATTTTTCACTCCCCACCCCCTGGAAATGGAAAATTTCTTCTCTTCTTTAGAGACTTATGAAGTTTTATGGGTAGTATTTTGTGGTTTATATTTTCCTGAATAAAAGGCTGAAGGCTTTTTATAGATACGAAAACTTTTCTCCTTGGCAGTAGCTAATAGCTTGCACAGGTTTGTGGGCAGTTAAATGCCTTCTCCCAGGTGTCAGCAGGTTAGATATAAACCCCTTAGTAACACATCATAACTCTGTCTCCTCCTAGATGTATCACTGAGAAGCACAAAAATGAGAAATTCTGCCCAATAATTTAACTTGCAAACCCACTGTTATTTCTCCACCTAGTCTCTTGCTGTTGTTTACCAAAGTCTGTTTTAGTATTGTTCCTTTTAAGTTTTTATTTTCAGTAAAAGCGTTTTATTATTTTTCTCCAAGCACTTACCTCATGAAGTTGCTCAGCGTTTCTGACAATGATGTTTTAGTGACTTCTCTACCCCCAAGCAAAGACTTTAATAAAAAGCTATTAAGCTATGGAAGTGTTTTTCTCAAAGTCTTTTGGGTTTCTAGTTTTCAAAAACTGTAAACTCTTTCAGTTTTTATGTAATCCAGAAGGAAGAAAACGCCTAATTTGAGGAAAGCAAAATCAACCTCTCTCCTTAAAACCACCAACCTCCTTCAGGTAGTAAAAATCCACACGCTTAATATATCCCAAGAAAAATAGCTGTCATTTTCTCAACAGTTTATGTGTTATTCCAGCTGACTCAGATTTTGATCTTGTGTCTGTCCTCTCCTTTCTTTCCCTGTAAAGATGTGTTTATTATGTTTTTGTTCCCTGACATTCAGGGTGTCCCTGACATTCACATTGAGTACTGCCTGCAAAATATTATTAGCAAGATGCCTATTCTACTTTAAAGTTGCTCCAAATGGAACATTTGCAATTTTGCCCTTAAAAGCATGCTTCATATAAACTGAAGACTAAACCAACAGAAGGTAGAAATTATTATGCCTATATTACAAATGAAGCTAAAGGACTGAAGGCCAGTTACAGCTGACACACTGTTTAATATATCCCTCCAGAAAGGAGCCTATCAAAACAAGTTTTTGAAGCTCCATCGCTGTAATGGCACACCAGCAACGTTATTAGCATCTCCCAATACTTTAGAGGGTGCCACAAAGAGTTCAGGGTCTGGCAACTAAGCACATGCCATGTTAGCATGTAATATGTCAGAGAACTGTGTTCCTCAATCTCTAAGATGTTGGACCACATCTACAAAGGTATTTAGTAATTCAAAAGAAGACTGGTCTTACCAGGGATTAAGAAATGCATCTCCTGCAAGTTGAATGTGTAAATCATCTTCATTTTTAGTGAGATTCATGTGTTTATGCTTTTGGAAGCACCCATGGCCTCTTTATGCATATAAAGGGCCTTTGTTGCTCAGGTTTGTGCTGCTCACCTTTGCTTACATCTTCTCAGGATTCCTGTTGGCAAAGTGAAGCATTTGTTCTAAAAACTAGCTGAATTGTAAGATGAGGATCCAATTAATGTAAGATTAGCTTCCTGAGTTATGTGTTTTTTCTAATCCTGTGTGTCCTCTATGGGTCAAAAAAAGGCTAGGGCTGGACGTGATGCGTGTTTCTCCACTGGTTATTGCAGGAGCCTAAGACAACTCATTATATACAAGTTAAGCCTAACTCAGTCATTTTGTCCTGTGTTACCACTTCTGAATCGATTACCAGGAATTCCCTGTGCGCAATCCTGTACTTGTGGCATGCTGGAATGAGTTCAGATAATTATTGTGATGAAAATAAAAAAAGTCACAGGCATCGTAGGAGAAATATGCTATTTTTCTGGAGCCCTTATCTAAAATAGTGCTGCTTTAGTTAATCTGGAAGGGAATTCCTTTGTCAGTGCTTCTTTTGGCTCACCCAGTATGCTGATCTTCATGTGGGAAACTGTTTGAAAAATAGTGGTTTAATACAAGCATGAAGTTTTCCTCAGCCAGCTGATGTTCTTGGTAAACCCTTGGCACTACTATGTCTTGGAGATATCAAGAAGGTATAGGGAGGCTGAAGACTGAGGTACTGCTAGTGATCAGAAGTAATTTTAAATGAGTTTGTTTAGATAACATAAAAACTACACCTTTGAAAATAACATGTATATTGTATCATGACACACAGCAAGGCACACACTCTCTTTTGGTAATTTGTCACACGTTTATGGTTTCTGTCACCTGTTCACAAGATTGGAGATTGAAAAATAGGGCAACAAACGTATTAGGTAATACTGTGTTTCCTGAGAGCACGCCCTGTCTTCTATCTCATTTTAAATATGGGCACTTCCACTACTTTATGAATGGTAGCCATTTATAAGTGAGTGTTCTCACTGGTGTAAATTGATCCAGTGCCAAGGAAGAGCTTTAGTCCCATTGCAAGTAAATTACAAGCTTTATTCTTAGTAGGAGACATTCATCCAAATCGGTGACAACTCGCAGCTTAAATTCCCTTGTAATTACAGCCTGACCCAAAGAGCTACTGACGGCTTTTAAAAACTCATTCTAACATTTTACATCTTTGGATAGCTTAAACCATTGTTTGTTTTATTTTAAGTTTTTGGTTTTGTGTTTGTTTTTTGTTTTTTGGGTTTTTTTTAATTGCTAGTTAAAATTCCTGAATATAATGAACCTCTACCAGCTTGATAGAAAAGTGTTGTCTTTCTTCATTCTAACTCAGAATAGTCAGAGCAATTTCATTTACTTGCAATGGGTCTTCTGTTAAAAGCATAATTTTTTTAAATCCTAGATTGGATTCAGTAAAGGAAGTACAACAGCTCTGTTTCTTAACAACAAAACAAAGAGGGGGAAAAAAACCAAACACACAAACTGTCATGAATTTTCAAGTCTGGTATGTGACAGGTCTGCAGTTTCAGAAATGGGAGTTTTACACTTCTGGGTAGCCATGATCCTGTAATGGCAGCCTTCCCAACATGAAGTATTCCTGTCTTGTCAAAGAAGCTTTGAAAGGAACAAATGCTATTTCATCAGAATCTTGAAAAAAGTCTGTGTTAGTTGAATCTTGTATATGCTTTAAATAACATAGAGAAATTATGTTGTATGATGGCCTAGCAATTAAAGGGCATAGTTGGCTGTCATCTTTGTAACAGTGCCTTGCTGGTGTCTGTCTAGCTGCAAGAAGTTTTTTGTGTTGCTGAGCACAGAATTTCCCCACAGGCAAAATCCCATCATCTTTTATTCCATACCATAGACAGAACAAAAGTTTGTTACAAGTTGCACTGTCTCTTTTTTAGGCATCTTCCAAATATTAGGCCGGAAGAGATGAACCTCTTGCAGATGGTGCATGCATTTGTTCTGAAGGGCTGGGCTGATGGCCAGTTTGATGCCATTCTGTGATCTGTGCTGTCGTGACGTGGATTTTTGCCACCAGCAGATTTTTCTGGTGGTTTACTATATTTCCAAAGAAAAACCGTTTAATAACAAGAAAGGAAACTCAGCACTGTTGCTGAGTTTGGATATAGTTGGATATGTGGGCAGTGAGTATAAAATGTTTATCTCTGTTACAGGATTGTATTTTGGTCTTATAGCTGGTCGAGAAGCTGTAGAGCTGTATTCCAACTGTTACCTGGTGTCTTAAAATGTTCAGGCAGATTGATTTTGCAAGGGACAATTTCCATTCAACGTACCTTCCTCTTCTCATCTAGATTCAAATATGAGACAGAATATTGTAGAATATTGTTATATTCTTTCTTGGAAAGAAAGCCCTCTGTTATTGGATAAGTAATGTCTTGAGGTCCTATTTATTATTTGATGGATCTATATACAGTTACTGTATGCTGCTGATTTTCTGTGGTGGTATTTCAGATACTTATTATTTTTGTATGTAAAGAGTTCAGCAGAGAAGGCGTGCTGTGGATAAATGTAACAAAGGATTTCAGTGACTATTGTTAGCCTGCCTCTCTCCTTCTCTCCTCTGTATTAATATTCAGCTCTTTTCAGGTAGCGGTATGCTCTATATAGCTACAGTTCATTGTGCACAAGAAATAAGTATGAGAAAATATTGAAATGGTTGCTGCTTCATCACTGGGAAATCCTGGCCTTAGGGAATTGCTTAAGTAGCATTTTTAAGGTCTTATTTAGAACCTAATCATGAGGTGTTTCTCCTCTCAGAGGCCACATACAGGGTATGAGCTCACAGCAGGGGAGTTACAGTACTAACACTGTGAGAAAAGACTCTGTAAAGTTTGCAGGAACACCCCTGCCAGTATGCAATGCATCTAGCATTTGGAGACTAGGTTTAAGTGAGTGTGACAGGATGACTCCAGAACCTCTGACATATCACACTCCCAAGTAGGTGTACCTGCCAATATTGACCCAACAGGAGAAATATATGTTTTTCTTTTCTACACCAGCAAGCTAGGACTTGTCTTCATCTTGTGTTAATCTAAGGTCAGTAATCTGTCTCGTGCATACAAAAATAAGGGTGAGTGTCAGTGACAGTCAAATTGCAGCTGTACGGCCTGGAGAAGTGTGATGGAGCTGCAGAGCTGCTCAAGCTACTTATTGCCTTACCTCAAGTGGTGAAAGTTTTCCTCTTCCTAACACTAACCCCACCTTAATTTCAAAACCTTATGTCCTTCAGACCTCTCTGCACCTCCCAGTGTTGGTTTTAAAACTTTTCCTTGTCTTTAAAGGAACTTGCACCTTCATGTAGGTGATTCATTCCTTCCCTATCACTTCTCTGCTGACATTTGAAATTGGATTTTGCAGAGGTACCCTTGCCTCTAACTGATAAGAAATGTTTGTTTCTGGCAAGATGGATTTTGTGCCTTGCTCCTCTCCTGTTTCCCTTTATCTGCCCCTTTTTCCATTGTTCTTGCTGTTCTTTCTTTTTGTTGTATGTTGGTTTCACTGGCTTTTTTCAATAGGATTTGATTTATTTATTTATTTTCCAGTCAACAATTGATTTGGGTGGGACCAGCACATGTTGTTTAAGAGATCCTGGTTCAAGCTTTTGCCTTTTGATTTCCAGAGGGGACTTATGCCCTGGTCATTACTTCTTGTTAGAGTTTCATTTTGTATAAATAATTAAAGGTTAGTTGAAGCCAAACAAACTCTAGGCCAAACAAATTGCAGGTTAGGCATTCACCTGGAACAAGGAGACTACAGGGGCATTGATGAATTAGCCACTGGGCTAGCTGCCATTCTGGACTCCTTCATTGGTTTATTTTCCAAATGATTTTTTTTTTTTTCTCTTCTGCCTTTTCATCTCTTCCCAAGGTGCAGAGGAAATGAATACTGGGTTTGGGAGTGGAGAGTTCCTTTCACCTGTCTTCTGGGTGTATGCATGAACTTCTTGGGAAGAACCAAATATGGATTAACCCATAGTCTGGGAAACACTATGAATTTTTGCTCTATCCTTTGTGAGTCTAGGGGAGTTATGTTTTTCCAGTGGCAGTAGGAGGGTGTTAGGAGGAAAATTTGTACTGGGGGTGGTATAAAGCCAAGCTGGAGTCAGAAAGCCTTGCATTGGTCTTGAAGTGTCCCTGCCCATGGCAGGGGGGTTGGAACTAGATGATCTTAAGGTCCTTTCCAACCCTAACTATTGTATGATTCTATGATTCTACATACAGCAGGTATATGCATGTGTTTGACTCTCCTTTATACAACGAAGCAGTTTTTAACATTAAATGGGTGAGGGGGTGTGAAGGTTGTGTCTTGGGGTTTATAAACAGGCTTAGCACATATCACAGCATTCTCATGCACTCATGTACTTATGCAGGTACCCTCAGAGAGGATTTGATGTCTGTCCCAGGTTCATATGGATGGCAGAGTAGCAACTGGAAAGGGACGTACTGGCAAATGTTCATGGAATCATAGAATAGTTTGGGTTGGAAGGGTCCTTAAAGCTCATCTAGTTCCAGCCCTCTGCCATGGGCAGGGACACCTTCCACTAGATCAGGTTGCTCAAAGTCCCATCCAACCTGGCCTTGAACAGTGAAGGATGGGGCATCCACAACTTCTCTGGGCAACCTGTGCCAGTGCCTCACCACCCTCATAGTAAAGAATTTCTTTCTTATGTCCAACATAAGATCAGCTGAAAAGCATTAGAGATACAACAGGTATCCTCCATCATGTTGCTGGAATTTGTGCAAGAGAAAGGGAAATATTTCAAAGTATATGAATGGGGTTCTAGCAGGGATTTTTACCCTTGGAAAGCCTGAATATTCAGCATTGATATTATGGAGGAACTACTGTAGATCAGACGTGGGAAAAAAGGAATTCAGTCATACTGTCCACATACCTGGAAATCAGAAATGTTTATAGAGCTTCCTGAATTTGAACCTATATATTTAGTAGAAATCTAATGACATATGGGTTTCTTGGCCAGCTTTGCAGTCATGTATTCATTCAGCATAATCACATTATAGTTTAAGATTTAAAAAACCTGGGAATCATTCAGTTAGAACAAACTAGTACCTTACGTTCTACATCACATTGTCAGCAGTGACTTCCAAACCGGAGTTTTGTATGGAAACAGAAAAAATAAAACCCTCCACTTTTTTTGTTTTTGTAATTTTCTCCTATTACATAAAAGCGGCTCCAGCATTGGTTGTGAATAGCCACCGAGCTGGAACAGCAGGGCTTATGGCTATTCTGTTCATAACACAGTTTCTGCAATTTAAAAGAGAGCAATAGACTAAAGAGGAGAGTACAGTTAAACTGGGACCAGCTGAAACGAATAGATTCAATCTGAATGGTAATTTAGAGACACCTTAGCACTGACTTTAAATGTGTTTCAGAAAGTGCTTTTCATAAGGAGCAGATGCGATTAAATTAAATTCCTTTCCAACAATAATTTACAGCTGCCTATTATAAGCTTGTGAACAGTGTCAGTGAACACATCTCTTGCCAATTTGAACTTCTCTTAAAAAATAAAATTTCTGTATATTTGCACGGTATTATTCTGCTTCTGTCTAGCAGCACTTTCCATTCTGTTCTAGAGGAACTGTGTTCTATTATTCATGGCTAATTTTAATTACTGTATCTGTAATTTCAGCCACATCCTATTTTACTAAGTTGATTGTCCATTGAGATCCTGTGAACTGTAAACTGTTATTTCCATCTCTTCCTCAGCAATCATGACAGTTATTCAGTCAATCTTCCCACTGCAGAGTTTTCTATTCAGAGATAAATTTCGTTGATTATTTATTTTTACAGTAATAGTGTCCAAACCAGTTAATGTTCAGTTGACTGCACATTTTCCTCATTAGGACGGTTATGGTTTCAAGCTGCAGTGTGTAAATCTGAAAGTTTGTACAGTGAGAAACTTAATACCTATTCTCATTCACCTGCTTGCAAAAATATGCTGTACTTGAATGCACAGTAATTCATGCTCAGAGTCATGATCTTTCCATGGCCATTTAAAATCTAGGAAGAGAGATCTACACATGGATGTAGGAGTTCTCAGCAAACACACTCACTCTTAAGCAAATTGTAGACAAGCTGTCAAGTTTGGGGATTAAAACTGCTTGTTATTGACAGCTGGGAAGGAAGACTGTACCTGGGAGAGACATAAGCTGCTGCCTGTTTATTTTGCCATTCCTACCTGCCTGAAGCATGCTGCTTGCCTCTCCTGCTCTGCCCATGGCTCTTCCCTGCAGTTCCCAGCCCAGCAGGCTCAAAGGAAGCAAATATCCACAAGCAGAAAGGATATCACAGTTGTTGCAGCATCCATTGACCAGGGTCCCACCAAGCAGGACAGCATGGGCTACAGTGACTGACTCAGGAACAGACCTTTCCTGGCTGTCCATCCTGCCATGGCCTTGGCTTGGGTCTAAGAGTTATTCTCTCTCTCTCTCCCACTCTGGCTCTTCTTTCACTGTAGAACGTACACACACACTGTCAAAGTACTATTGCACCCTTTTCATACACCCTTGGGAAATAGATTTGTCTTTTTTTAACTTCTGCTTTTTACCTTTCTTTTTCAGAAAAGTTGCAGCTACCAAAATTACAGTACATCCCTACCCATTCCTCCAACCACAGTGGATGCATGAAATCATTACATCCTGCTTCCCTTTCTGTCCCAGGATCTGCTCTTTACTTCTAAGCCTCCTTTGTTCCATTTTTTTTTTAGGTTCAGCTTTACTTTCTGTCTGGTCCCCTTCCCCAATTCTGGATTTTTCATATAACCTTAATTTTGGGAGCAACCTTCCATTTACTATCCACACATTTCCATCTTTCCCCATGTTTGTCCTTATAAGCTTCCCACCAGACAGCTTGTTGGATCCTCGGTCCCTTTAGACCATGAATAAAGAAGTGTGAGGACCCAGTCTGGGCTTGGCACCTTCACCTGAAGTGAAGCATACCTCTGGCACAGATTTTTCTTTCTCACTTTGGGCAAGTCAGGTGTATTTGCAGGACTTCCATTTATCATTTGAAAAATGGGGATAATGCCTTCTTTTCTCTTTTTTTCTTCTTCCTTGCATCTACCCTTTATTATGGAGTCATCCCAACAATTTTAGACCTGAGGATCAAGACATCTGATGAGCTCTTATGGGGCTAATGTTACTTCGCATTTCGAAATGTCTGCATGAGTGCGGAGAGTAGTGTTTCTCATTTCCCTTCCATTTACTTACAGGCAGATGCAGAATTGCTTTTGAAGAAAAGGCCAGACAGTACTGCTATGCTGATGGGAGCTGGGCCACAGCCAGCAGCTGAACTACCTGCTTGGACTGACATTGCATTAAAGCAGGGGCTGGCTGTGTCTCTGCGTTTCTCCTCTCCCCACCTCCGCCCACCACCAGGCCTCTGCCAGAGTGAGTCCTGCTGGGTGCTGGTACTCATCTAACACAGAAGATAGAAATTATCTGGATTTTTCTAATGGGACAAGTCATTTTAAATTCCTCTTGAAGTACACTAATAAATTATTCAGTTTTGTCTGCCTAATAATCCTTTTTCTTTTCCTTTTGAATGGACTTCAGTATTCTTAGGCAATACGTATATCGATTCTTCACCTGTGTTCTTTTAATGACAGCAAAATATAATATGTTAAAGTAGAAATAATGTTATTTAGTTATAGAGATCTGACTGAAATCAAGGGAAGGAAATGAATGAGGTGCAGAAAGGCCAACTAAAACTTCTCTTTAAATTTACCTGCTGTGAGGTGATCCTGCTCCTGATACTAATGCTGGAGAGACAAAATCAGCAGATAAGATTTCTTTGATTTTTTTTGATTCCCAACAACTCACTACCCATTAGTGTTTATTATGAGTGAATAAGTACATCAAGCATCTACTAACTGGTTTTGGGACACTGACAAGTATTAAAGATTTGGATAGTGAAGCAGATTTCAAATGTTTACAGATGCACCATCTGTGGCTATCAAAACCCTCTGTAATGCCATATGTGAAACTGATTCAGACACACTATAAACCCAAACTGGGGGAGAGGGCACAAATTGTTGGAAGTAAATATTTATCTGAAGACAAATGAATGGCAAAGACGTCACTGAATGGAAAACATTACTATTTGATTTCTTTGGGAAAATGAAGGAAGAGCCCTGCTTTTCTGGACTGGATGATCAGCTGTATCTCCAGCTTTCTGAGTATCCAGAGGAAGTCAGGCATTTTGGTTTTTTAGGAAAAGTCTGAGTACATTTGTCTCAGGACTGTGATGCCAACTTCCATCATGCATTTACTTGATTTTCAGATGAGTTTTTGGTGTGTCGCCATGCTAGATTTCACACCTGTGAAGGTTCTTCATAAACTTTCCAAAAGCTACAACATGAAAGGTCCAAGTAGCTTGCCTGGCTGACATGAGAGAAGTGTCCTGAGTTATTTCCTCTTCAGCTTTTTGCAAGAAATGCTTGAATATAGAAATGATTGATTTCTGTAGATGGACAGGTCTGTTCGGTATTCAGCTGCACATACAGTTTGTTAGTAAACAGCTAATAATCACCACCCACCTTCAACCTTGGTAAGATTAACATTAATGGTGGTGCCATCCCTACTTGTCACCGTTCCCTCCCTCCTCTCCTAAGGAGGGACTGATGTCCCACTGCTACTCCTGAACCCACAATGGCACCCACTGGGCTGGGAGCCCTTGGCTGACTGGGCTATTTGGAGACACAATGTAGGTCTCTACCGGGTAAAATGTTTCCATTTCTGATTACTATATATAGTGAGTAAAAGTGTCCCAAAATGTCAGATGCCAGCATGTGCACATGTCTCCTGATACAGCTACATACATAACAGAGAGAAAAAGTCCTTTAGTGAAAACATCAGCAAGTCTGATGTGGAGGAACAGGAGAGACATTTTTCTTCATTTCTTTCAGTAAAGATAGAAAAATACTGGGGAAGTGGAAATTAGTGGTATGGACAATATTGATGAAAAACCGCACATTCTGAAAGCATCTATAAAGTGTTTTAGTCAGTGGGAAGTGAGGCCTAATTTGGATTTAAAAGGGAAAAAATACTTGGACAAATTAATTTTCTTTTTTTTTTTTAGAAAGCAGTCTGTCTGCTTTGCAATATCTAAATAGTCTACAACATATCTTCAGACAATGGGATGTCCTGATGTACTGGTTGAGAATTACATGGCAACAAAATGCCAGTGGGTCATAGCATTTAAAAGGAGGAAATTAACTTATTAATACAGATAAAAGCAGAAGGGGGTCTTGCATTTAGAAACAGGGTAGATAACTAAAAAGCATGGGAACCTCATTGTACAGATGGGAACAATTCACAGCTCTGCATCAAGAACATGATGTGGGGTAATGGCTGTTAAACGGCAGACATTTTGCCCCAAAAATATGACTCTAGCACAAAATGAAAATCCATTCTTTGCCTTGGTAAGTGTGAGATACATGACTAGGAAGGCAGAGCAAGGGCTGCTGAGGTGATTGCATCTCAACCACCATGCTACAACACCCCTGAAGATGGAAGGGAGTCTTGAGCTTTTGGGCTTGATGTGAAGGGAGACGCAGCATCTTCCTGACAGTGGGAGTAAGGGAATAATTTGGAACAATCCTGATGTGATTGCCAGGAAAGCTGGCCATACTCCTCTACAACAGGAGATTCCATTTCAAGATTTCATCCTTGGATCTTCTCTTTGTGGAACAGTTCTTCCACGATTTCTCAGAATAAGAGGCAGTGCACATAACAGTAAATCCTCCAGAAATTGCTCACCCCAGACACTGACAAAAAAACCAATCCATCTCAATAAGCTTAATATCCTTTCCAATTATAGACTACTCCTAGAAATTACTGCTCATGTCTAAATGTTTATGTTGCTTTTACTTAATAGATTGTCTGGATGTGTGGACAAGATAGATACATTGTAATGTATTGCTACTGTAAGGGTTAGTCTTATCATCAAAATATTTATTTTAAATTAAATGTTAGTTCTGATGAATATGTTCTAGAGACCAATGAGAGGGCTCCTTGCCCTGCCATACCTCTTAGTCACGTCTGTGCAAAAAGCTTAGCTAGAAATTAAAGAATGCAGGTGCTTTCTGAGCGAGGGATTGAATAACAGTGCAGGAACCTCAGGACTTCCAGGTTACCAGCATCCTCAGCTTTAGGGGAATGTCACTATAAATTCCTTAATTGTGTCACAGAGTGACTCAGGAGATAAGAGTTTGCTATATTATCTCCTTTGGGCAAGGACCTGCACTACACCTACACCTCCACCCCCACTTTGCCTAAATTTGGCAGAATTTAAGCAATTCTGCCAGCTGAGAGGACAAGAAATCTTTCTCATTCACAGCAGAGCCTGACTTACAAGAGTTCTGAAAGTTGCTAGGCACCTCTGAAGTTATCCCAGTCTTTTCTCAGTGCCTGGTGCCTAAAATAAACATATGTTTTAGAAGTTACTTCATCTGAAGTTCTGTGAGATTTTTTTCTTCCTAAGCACCAGTGAAAGCCAAAGGTTATTCAGAGAGATGATTATGATTTAATCCAGTAAAAATTATGTAAGCATAGCTAAAATTTGCCAATGTGTTAGTTTAAAAAGTTTACTGGATTAGGTTCAATGTATCTTTTGCAAGTATCTAAGCTACTAAAGCAATTGTCTTAGATGAAAGAAACTGAGTTTGGATTTTCTCTGCTGGAGGGATTTCAATCCAAAATGTGCACACTGATCGCAGTCCCTTGAAGAAAAGACATCTTCTATAATATGTTTTGAAGTTGGGCCACTACAGAGCTACTAAAGCAAGAGAAATGAAATGTGATTGTAATTTTTAGTGGTGAAGTGTTCAGTAAAAACAGTGGAGTCCAATGATCTTTTTCCTCTGGAATTTTCTGTATATGCTACACTAGTCACTGGATTAAATGACAATAACAAGGTACCAAACATTTTGCATCATTATCTGAAACTGCTTTTCTGAAATCCCATTGTCTTAATCAATAATTTCTACTGCAATGTAATTATATAAAACAGCATGTTTTAAGAGGTGTTAATATTTACTTCAGTCATGTTAAATTATTGCTTAGAATTTTCTGCCAGTGCATTTTAATGTACGGTCTCTGACCCAGCATCTCAAAGGCAGCCCATAGGGATACACATAGTGCTTGATAGCTCATGGAGTCTTGATGAGGACATACTGGAAAGCTCTAAAGCCTAAGCTATTCCTGGAGCCTTGAAGTCACAGAAAGGCAACAGCCAAACTTTGCAATCCACTGCACAAATGAAGGAATCTAATCATGTTTTCATAACAATGTTATGGTAAACTATGTGATGGTTTATTCGGAAGAAATAAACCTTGGGCTTCTAGTTTGGAGGAAGGTAGAACAAACGGTCACTTTAATACTTAGACATCCATTAAGAAAGGGAAGATTTGAAACAAATCAAAACCATTGGCTTCTGTGGCGTGTATATACAGATTAAGAATTGTGTCTGGAAGCAGGCAATAAGAATACAACAATACTTCCAGTTTGGTTATAGGTATTTACAGACATCTTTGAGGGTGACTAAATCATAAATGACTCAAGTGAAATCCACATACCATTCCCTTCTGTAAATAAAATTCTGATAAATTAATTCTGCATATGTAGTTCTTCGTGAAGGCATAACCCTTAATTAAGCAGCTGCAGTATCAAGACACGCTGAATTATACAAGTGGCCAGATGTGGCCTTTTAACAAGACACACCATCAGGGGTAAAAGACTAAAAAGAAGGTCAGTCATGACTATCCCAGTCCAATTAATTAGCACGATGAGAACTGAAATCCTGCAAAATATAATTAATAGTCATGTTGTCAGTTTAGGACTGAACACAAGTAATTGAGCAAAGCACACTCGTGGTGCCTACCTAATCTCAACAGCACACAGTCTAAGTGCTAAAAGCTTCTCAGCAATTTGTATTCAAAGATCAAGGTAGCTCAGACACAAAGTTACCACAAATAATATGGGACCTAATGAAGATCACTAGAGAGTTGGGCCAGTGTCGTATGCTAAGAAACTCAACTATGAAGTGCACCAATGAAACTAGGTAAGGCACATTTGTGTAACTGCATATACAATGAGATTTATAGGAAAAGAAAAAATTTAAGATATAGTAAGGTAAATCCAGCCAAAAAGTTGTGAGAAGTCAGAAAGGCTTTTACAAATAATACATGGGGACATTTTAAGCATTATAGAGGTTTACTAAAATATAAGATAAAATTGATAGCAATCTGAATGCTGATATTTCAAGACAGCAGTTTGACAAATTACGAAGTATTAAAAGCTTGGTTAAATCAGATATTGATAAACTGAAGTTTGGATGTCATCTGTGGAATAATTATAAAGTTGAAACAATCTGAATGTGTAAGTATGATGGGATTATAAACAGCAAACAGCATAATCAGATATTGAACAGCTGGTGCTCTAAGACTGTTACAAAATTAGTAGGTTATACAAAGATGAGCGATAAAATAGGTAGATTTTAATTATCCATTTGATAGAGCATCCCATGAGTGCCTGAAAATATATTAAAAACTATTGGATAAAATAATTGCTAAATAATCTGAAGAATTAATAATACTGTGACAAATGTCAACTGATCTAATTAGTGGAGGAAGCACATGGTTTGATTTGCTTTGCTTAAGACCATTATCAGCAGCCTGACTTCTTCTTTTGAGAAGAAAAGGTTTATGAGGAAAAGCTTGTAGTTCAACACTACTCCAAAAAGAGAGGAACTAAAAACTATTCTGTGCCATATGTATGTAGTCTGAAATGTAAGTTATGGTATGAATGGAGTAGTGTCCAGTACAGAAAGCAAGCAAGCTCATATCTGTATATAAAGTGTAAAGATGTTCATTCAAAGTATCAGTAGACAGAATATGATTCACTGATATAGTAGCCCAAACAGACTAATTATGATCCAGATTACTCATAACATGGAGAAGTGATGGCCAAGATGATCAGTAGAGGCAGAGAGTAATGAGAATACCAGCCCAGGTGATTGAAGAACTTATTGCACTGAAAGCAAGTCAAAAGTACATAAAATTGAATGAGATTCGATTCATAAAAATGCCTCTGTGCACAGTATTTAGGTGTGCTGCACAAACAACATGAATATTGCTGCTTAAAGGTGTGCATAGCCTGAAATAAAGTTCTTGGGGGAACATGCTGGCAGGCATGTTTAGAAATTTGCTCTTTGGTTTGGATTCCTTCACTGCAGCTTTAGAGAGAAATATCTCCACAGGGCTCCACACTTTGGTCTTTCTTCTCTTTCCTTTTCATATTTTTATGATGTTACCCAAACATAGGTGCTTTCTCCATTGACACAGTTTATAGGTCCAGTGGTTTAACACACCTTAATTAAAAACTCCACCTATGTCTCTGAATTGTCTCTCCAGATATCTAGAAGTCTGGTCAAAGCAAACATAACTAAGAGAAACCTTTGAAGTTCCCCATCATTTTTCTTCAGCTACACTGACAGAAACAACCCCTGCCTGCTTACAGCCGCTCTTCATGGTCACCATCCTAGTCTGACGCTTTGAAGACACATTTCTTGATCATGTCACACATCAACAGTTGACTTTCAAGAATGGCAGGGTGTGGGTCTTGCTAGGTATCTCTCTTGCAGTACCCTTAAGTACTTTAGATCCACTTAGTTTTCTTCCTTCACATCTCCCCTTTAAGTTCTAATTTGAGTTTATTATTTCAAAGAAAACAAAATCCTTGACAACAACAAAGACTTTTGCCTGTTACTCTGTCAAATACTCTCATTTTCCCCATACGCTTCTCTGTGTGTACCTTTTGTGTAAAAATCACCCATTCTGAGTTGCAGACTCCCTTTGGAGTGTGTGTTTGTGTACCACTTCTCACAAGGAGTCCTTCCCACTGACCTCGTTTCTAAATTCCACAGGGAAAAAAAAAACCAACTTGGTGCGAAGTGAACCAGAAGGATAGCAAATAGCTGAGTCAGTAGATAAGCACAGTGACTCAGTCTGCAATGGATCTTGTATTCCTGGAGCAACCACACACACCACAACACAAAATAACACCAAATATGTCAATCTGTCAATCTAGGGTTTTGTTTTTCCCTCTTGACTATGGTATAAAATTGTACATTTACTTGCATACTGCCAACAACTCCTGAAGGTACAAACAATATGGCAACAGTCCATGAGGCACACAGTCCTAAAACATGTTTCTTCTTACTGTGTGAGTAATGCCTTTGATGGCTGCTGTCATCTTTGTGCACACACCATCAGATTTAACTTTTTTCTTTTACTTACTTGACCACCAGGGTGCTCCCTAATTAAATTTTCCCTCCTATAGCTTTATGCTAAAGTTATGTACTAGCCACTTTCTCACAAGTGTCTGCACCATGCTAGGTTTGCATTAATTCTGAGGTTTTGTATGTTTCTGCTCAGCAGGAGGAAAATATAAGTGTTTTAAAGCCAGGCTAGAATTCTTTTTCCTATGTGTATCTAAAATTTACTGTATGGTTTTGAAAGGGATAATTGTAAATGTAAAGGGGTAATTCTCACTGCTGCTACTGAGAATGTACTTTCCCTGGCAGTTAATTTTAAAAGGTTGCCCTAGATGGTGTGTGTTTTCAACACAGAGATACAAATAAATCGTCCTTTTTTTCTCTGCTACCTGAACAGCCAAGGCTGATTTTCTGACATGCAAACCTACAGCAGTTGTCTGATCTTTTAACCTGTTGCACATTGTCTGATGCTCTCACTATAGAAGAACACAGAAGTGCTGTAGACATCATAATGCCTCTTGATGTGCAAATTCAAGACCTGCACACTCTTGTATTCCCAAAGTCAGAAGTAATGAGCATGGGGGATCTTAGTCAAAGCTGCTTAGTTGCTGGGGGATTTAGAAAATATATTGTGTGCACTCCTCTGGCCACTGAGCTGTAGGATTTTGGAAGCGGTTCGCTCTTTCTCCGCTTATCATTTCAATCAATTAAAAGGGTTGTCCATCCTGTGCTAAGCTTTCAATCCTTACTAGATCAGAAGTCTCCAGTTGATTACCATTGCAGATTAACAGGATGTCAGAGAAATGTTAATTTGTACGTTACAAAGTCAGTGTCAGCATTCATTGTACATCTCTAAGGTCTGCAAAGTGATGAATATGATTAAGAAAGGAAAAAGAAGAAAGCTTGAGGTTATGACTGTTTCTGTCTTCTCCAAATCACAGAAAGGCATAAAAGACTGTACCCACAGCTCTGCCCAAGGAACAGAGATGGGAAAGAAGTGCTTACATTTCACTTGTTCATACCCTGACAATACAAAAAAAAAAAAAAAAAAAAAAGAAATCCAAAACCTATTTTCACCTCATTTCCTATCACAAACATTCTAGGAGCCAACAAAATACCGCTTACACCAGGATGTGAAAGGTTAGATTATAGGATAGAGCAATAGGAAGTCTGAGTGGTCTTGTAGAGTACCTGATTGCTTATTTAAAACACACCTTATTTGAATAAATTTAGGATCTGTCTTCTAGGGGAAAAAAACCCAAAAGCACTTCTCCTGCTTTTCCTGCCTGTGGGGCCAAATACATCTCTCCTCACTTAGTTTTGTCTGAATTTCCAACCTCTGAGGATTGCAAAGGATGATTTTGGGAGTTCAGTATATACCCAGACTTGCTTCTACACGGTGCCAGGACACAGCTTAGGGAAGATGGGCAGGGAGGAGATCTTTCTGAGTCCTACAGGTTAGGCATAGCAAGAAGTTCAGGATTTAAAAATTAAGATCTCCTTTCTATCATGCCTACTTGGCTGCCAGGACTTTTTGTCTGAAGCTGCTACCGTTTGCTCTAATCCCATTTTTGCTATTGTGCTAAGGCCTTTAATACTTTCATTATCCAGCTGTGGCCTTTTCTTTCTCATTCCCTGAAAGAGACAGACCTAAACTCAGAAGATTAACCCTATGGTGAGAGAGCTGAGCTTTAAGGCTTGCTAAACTATGTCAAAGCTTCAGAACTCTTAAGTTTCTATTAAAAATAAATCTCTTACCAAGATAGCTCTCAATCCCAGTAAGAACAATTTTATTTCATTTTTCAATTATTGTACGACAGATTCTCCAACCTGAAATGCACACTCCTCCTACACACCTAACTTAACATTATCTTTTCTGCCTGTTACAAGTCAAAATGCTGAAAATTCAAAACTAAGCTAAAAAAAATCTCCTTATTTAAATTCAATCACAAGGATCTCTTTGAAATAAGCTATTGAGAGATGCTGATCTAAGCTCTGTGTAAATCCACAAACACCTACTAATCAACAACTGTTGATAGCGAAATACAGTCAGGTGAAACACCTACTGTCCTTTCTCCTCGTTCCTTCCCAGAGAGGCAGGTGCCAACAGATTACTGGCGCAGTCTTGCTTTTTACATTACGAGTATTGTTATTGTTAAAGTCCTGTCAAACTTTCTCCTTTTAAATGATGAACTGGAGCAGCTTTGGCAATGTCTTATTTCTCTGACAACATATCCATATATTCCTGAACAGCGGATATATTCCCGACAGATGCCTTGCAGCAGCACACTTGCAAATGTTTTCTTAGGTAACCATTTTTCCTCTTCCTCACTTTATCTCTTTTTTCCCCACTACAGGTGTCAGGTTCTTCAGTAATCCCATTAAGCCAAGAGAACTGCCACCATCACCTTTCGCCTAAATAAAAGTTTTTCATCTTTTGTGGTTTTTGGGATTTTATTTATCATCCCTTGTTGACTTTCTGTTAGCTCTAGCAGAGGAGGGTGAGGCTCTTCACATGCATTTCAGAAGTGTAGGCAATCACCTGGAAGTGAGGATGGTGTTAACTCAAGATTAAAGATTCAGGCTGCTGCAATTCACCACAACCTTTTAAAGAGCCATCAGGAGGGACTGTACTGGGTCACAGCTCTTGTGCCAATTCCCTGCACGTGCTCTTCGTACAGGCCACCAGCTCTCATGGACCTTCCAGGGAACCCTTGCCAGAGACAAGGGAATACAAATTTTAGCTCCTTCTTTTGTTTGCTCTTAGGGAAGTCTCCTTAGTCTGGCACCAAAAAAAACCCCAATGTATTCCAAAGTTGACTTCTTTCAGCAGCCAAGGTTGAGTGGTTTCACAAACCAGCTGCCTCTGAGCTCCAGCAGGCCTTTTTATGTTTTTCATTGATTTTTCCCCTATACTTTTCATTACTAAAGTCAGAAGCTAAGCAGAAAAAACACACCACCTATAACTGTATACTCAATAATATTATGCTGCTCAGCATTTACTGTGATTTGAAAAGCATAATAGAATTACAGTTAGCATCTATAATCAATCACTCAGTACAATTTTATATTGTGAAAGTCACCAAAACACACAAGCTGTAGTTATGATTATTACTTACAAATAATATGCTTTGCTCTTCTGGTAAGTGATGAAAGAGTTAGGCTGGGGGATAGAAGAGGGCCTAGTGCCTTAGAATAACAGATTTCAACGCAGGCAGAGACAGCTGTGATAATCTGATTGAGCTTCTGTGTATCACAGTCCACTGATTTCCACAACTCATGCCAAGACTGGACTTCCTCCCAGTCAACAAGTATTTGGAGGGAAAAAAAGTGGTGAACCATGGTGGAAACAGCTGTGCTGTAGCTCCCTTGCATTGTCTGCAATTATTTATAGCAGTAAAAGGCAGGGATTTGCAAAAGCTATCAGTTTCTTCTTCTGATGTGGCACTACAGACAGCCTTCACATTCACATGAGGGCTGTAGTGGTGTTAGGAAAGTGTAGCATCAGTCCCAACAAATAAAGTGAGGGGTGGCTGTGGTCACATCTGTTTGCTGCAAGAACTGGATGAGATTTTCAGCAGTAAGTACCACATCCATCATTAGGCTGCTTAGTAACAGACTGATGTTTAGCATGTTTAATGTTCTGGGAAGAGGCCTCCAGAGATGTTGTGGCAGACACACGATTTCTAAAAGCTAAAGTCAGATATGTCAGTCATGATAAACTGGCATGTTCCCCTGCACAGCACAGGCCAGAGACCTTCTCAAAGTGCAGAGCAGCAGAGGATGGACACTTATGTGCCTTTGCATATAGGTGAGTGATAATTGCAGCTGGCCAGTAGCTTCCTGTAGAGTCACAGAATTTATGAAAGACTTCCCATATAAGTGCGATGCATTCAGATGTGATAGAGAATCCAAGACCCACCTTAGTCAGCTGCTCCAGTACTTAATTTACTCTCCCTAAAAAAAGGTCCCCTGGTTTCTGATCTGAATTCTTCAAACTATGAGACTGTATTTTGTTTTGCTTTCTTATTTCAGTTTGTTTCCTGGATCTGACATAGGCTTTCCTATATAATCTTGGGTTAGTCATTTGATCTTTTCTTACCTCAATTCATTGTTACAAGGAGGATTTTACAAGCTTTTCCTTCTCTAACCTCTATATTGTGTCAAGATCAAAGACTCCCTTGGGCATTGATCTTTTCTGCATCTTGACATACTTTCTCAAGTGAAAGTGCCATGGCTATGGCTTGTATAACTGTGCTGGAGTAGACCCTAAGAAAAGTTATTTTTTGTGTTAAACATGTCAGCATCTTTGCAGCTTTCATGTTATTTATGTTGCAAATTAAGAAAGAGTAGGTAACTGCACCAAGTCTTGATTACTGCAATAACTTTTCTTCTCACAGAACACACGACAGCACTCACTCAGCTGTCCAAAGAGGCTTCACATTGTGAAGCATTAATATTTTACCATCTTCCTCCACATCACATCTGAGCAGAGCTGCTTGGATTTGGGTCTTGCTAAAGAGCATTCTTTCCAAGAGAGGTAATGGAGCATCTAAAATCACTGCAACCTCCTCATTAGCCTCTTCTGGGTGTTGGACTCCTGCTTGCTGCCATGGCCAAACGACTAGAAAGTCCGTTATTTGACCCTATAACATAGTGGGATGCTACCTCAAATAGTGATCCCATATTTGAGGCAATCAGGTACATAAACAGAGAGACAGAGAACCTCTATAATTCTTTGGATGTCTGGTGATTGTCTGGGATCTTTGCCATCACTTAGTTTCTGAATGCCCTACTAAATCTCTTGTTTTATTATTTTATTACAAAGACAGAATTAAAAAGAGAAAAGCAAAGAATTTAGAACATACAACAGCACCATTATTAATGATCCTGCTAAAGTATTACAGAGATTTTTGTAGGACTTTATGGAGGTGTTGTCACACATATGAGACTATAAGGACCTAAGTGGTATTTTGGGTCTTTTTAGACCGTCTTACAGAACTGGAAAAACAGATCAGCGTTGGGGGATACAAGCCATGATGTATTTCACCCTACAGCAACTACAGGTCTGATTTCCTTACCTTGAGTAACGCAGGAGGCACTGTCCTGATGGCTTACCTCTAGATGGCACTGCCTGGCAGCCTGGCTTCAGCTCACCTCCCAACCTTTACCTCAGTTTCATAGCCAGGGTTTCTACTTCACTCAATATTGAGCAGAGAATAGGACAAAGAGATGAGGGAAATAAATTTCTCCTACTTTTGATTAAAGTGGCAAATATTCCCTTGTCTTATACTTGCAAGTAAAAGAACAAATGAGTCTTCAACCAAAGTGATACAAAGCAGGAATTCCTATATACGTGCATTTAGAGAATGTCTTTTTTTTTTTTGTGCATGCAGCAGATATTTATTCTGGATTCTCTGCTGTTAAAACCAATATTCTAGTGGCATCAAGATGGGAAGTTGCATTGTTATGAATTTGTGATCTATTTGATTCTCCTGCAATCTTAGGGAACAAAGGTTGATGCAACTCATTTTTCCAAATTAACTGTCCCTTTATAACTCATTGTGGTACACTGTGCAATTTGTTTTTGTGTGCTTTAAATTATTTATCAACATTTTAGAGAATTTTATACTGCAAATCCAAAACTCCTTGTGAAACTTGTGTTAGTAAAGCCATATCTGAATATTTAAGATCTTTGAGTTAAACTGGATGTATTCCTCATCATCATAGTAGATGATGGTGCCCATATAAGTAGTTGGCTTGAGTTTTGCAGTTTAACAATAATCCTAAGTAATTTTTAATTTTTAAATTTTTGTAATTATTTCAGTTGTAACTTATTTACTTGGACATTTGCAAAAAAAATATAAGCAGGAGAGGAAAATACAGTTTTTTAAGAGCAAACACTTTATATTGCCCAACTACCTGTAATATTTGCTATAATTCTTTCCTAATCTGTTCCTAGGTTTCCTTTCTAGCCCACAGAACACATTGTGAGAGTACATGAAGGTACATGCAACTACAGATTTCTGTAGGGAAACATCCTTTGCATGTGGTAGAAGATGATCAGCCTTTCAGTTAGACTTGGTAATAGAAGGACCACCACGTTCATGCTTTTAAAATAATGTTAAAAAAGAGTTGTGATTTTTCTCCGCCAATGTGTCAACCTATAAATGGGCTGGTTTACAGGTAATGCTGACTCAGCTCTCTCTGACAGTGATTCACCTTTCTCTACACCTCAGCCTGCCATAGCCCACTCCAAAATACTGGCCCCATGATGCAAATAATCCTGTTACAGGAATGATCTTTTGGGGTTTCAAAGGAATTCTACTGTCACTTTGATATTACCAAAAGTGTAATAGATGGTTTGCAAACATCTAGCCTTTTCCAGCTTTTCTCACACAAGCATATTTTTATCACTCTGACTTGTACGCAGGCAGCAGGACACGTAGGCCACCTCCTGAGGACAGTCAATGAGACCCCATCCATATATACCAATCAAGTTAATTATTAATGAATTAATAAAAATAGATTGTTAAAAGTGTTCCATTACCAAATTTTGAAAATCCAAATCTGCATTTAAATCATTTGTGCAGCACCTTCTGTCTTTAATTCAGTTCATACAGCTAGACATGGCACTGAGCTCTGAACCACGATGCAAAAGAGCTAGAAAAGGGTCTATATGATAATGCTAAATGAGCAACTTGTTTTTTCACATCTTCCAAAACGCAGCTCTATTCCTTGTCCATCAAGCCACTGGAAACCTTTCATACTTGGAGATATTTTTCAACCTTTATTACAGGAGTTCAATGTGATACCAAATATAGACTTCTAACACTTGTTATGGGCTGTAGTTCTTAATCTTCTTTGGCAGTGAACTGCAAGTCAAAAGATTATAAGGCTTAGTAAATAAAGCAGCAGCCTTTCACCTGCCAGACAGATTGCTGTCTTAGTTTAACCTTGGTTTATGTGATAACTTTGATTTTAGAGTGTTTCTAAGCAGATATGAATTTGTGCAACCTGTTGTACTAAGTCTTGGATGAAAGGAGACACTTGGTTCTGGAGCCTGAAAATTTGGGTCAAGATTTAAAGCAAAGCACATTTTAAAGAATAGATTTATATAGGTAGAACAGGATTCAAACAGGCGCACAAACATACTTCAGATAGATATTCCTCCAAAGGAAACTGTGTTACTTGTGCATATCCAAGATCAATTTTAAACTTTAAATCCAGGAAATGTGTTGAAGCTCTGAATATCACTTTCGCAGAAACTCCTTGTCCAATGTTGCACCAAGGTACTCGAGTAAGTCTCTGTCATATATCAAGGATGGCCTTGACTACTCAGAATCACAGGTGCTGCCATCCTAGTCTTAGGATCACGTATCTTCTCCATTACAGGGATATAAGAATCTATGAGTTCATGTATCTTAATCTCAGCCTTTTAAACTGCATCTGGATTGAATGATGGAGCTTTGGGGTCATGATGTTTGCCCATGGGACCATATGTTGAATTCCTCTTTGACAATGCGCCCTGGAAGGGAGGAAACTGATGACTGCTACCACCCAGGTTTCTAGCATCTACAACCACCACTGTACCAGAGTGTATTCACCTTTCTTTGTTCAGTTTTCATCAAAATATGTTAAAAATGTGGATTAATTACTCTTTACTGTGAGGGTGGTGAGACACTGGCACAAGTTGCCCAGAGAAGTTGTGGATGCCCCATCCCTGGCAGTGTTCAGGTTGGACGGGGCTTTGAGCAACCGGGTCTAGTGGAAAGTGTCCCTGCCAGTGGCGGGGCAGGTGAAACTGGATGATCTTTACTGTCCTTTCCACCCAACCCATTCTATGATTCTATGATTATGAGATTTCCAATTAAAAACATCAAAAAGATTCTGATAATTGACATTCTGGTGTCTGGTAATGGATGTAGCATGTTATTGTAACTCTTCAGGTACTAGTTTTTACTTGGCTTGGCCAATACTCACCTCCACAGCAATACCTGAGAACAGTAGTAGCATCATGGCCTGTAAGACAAGGAACTGCTTTTCTGTGAAAGAGACAGAGCTGCAGTTGTCACATCTACGGACTTAACAATCTCAGGGGACAAACTGGTGTCAGGTGAGATCACTTGCCAGAGACAGTGAAGCCTCACAGCTACAACACTGGTACCCACCCTGCTTGATGTTACTGGAGATGGTGAGATGCTCTTTACTCACAGAAATAACTAGCTTATTTTGTCTTCTGCACACCTATTTCAACTGATGCTGTTGCATCCCTGAAGGAGAATTAACCTGGTTATGATTTTGGTCAGCCTTTCCTATTTTACTTTCAGAATTAAATTTACTTGCTGAGTAAGACGGATTGTAAAGTTGTTTAGTCCTGTTCAAAGCCAGAGAGTGTTTGTTTGTGTGAATCTGGGGAGCCTTTGACAACATAATTTTGTAAGTTATTTTAATGGCCTGAGAGAACAATACGTAAATTCCCGTAAAGGCGTATTTCACTAGTTTGAATATTTGTAGAGTTTGTGTTTAATAACACCTTATTACTCACACGCCTACTGGTTGAGGGCAAAAACTTGACTAAATATTTGTTAATTACTGTTCCACAGGCATCCTCAGACCTCCTGGTGTAATCTGAAGTATACCCAGAGGTCAAATGCAATCGGTGAATAAGCGAGTGCTCAGACATACTTGAGCTTAGTGAAATGAGGTGGTTCCATCCCCACCAGATGCTCAGTGCCCAGTTCCTGCTGCTGAGAGCCCACCTGCAGAGCCTGCCACTGGCTGCTACGCTTGCTTCCCCACTGATGCTGCAAAGCGTCTAATCCAAGTGTGTCTGAGGACTCAGCAAACAAATTGACCTCTTCTGGAGCTTTAAATAGAGCTGGAATACTTCCATTTAGAGGAGGAAGGAAATAAAGAAGAAAATAGAATTCAATTGATTTTTAAAGAAATAATGATGATAATGCAGTAGAAAGCAATGTCCTGAGAAATGTTGAAATGCACTCATCAAATGGGACTTATGAATAACCTTGTGGCTAGCTATCCATCAGACTTTCAGCAAACACAGAATAAAACATCTGCCAGAATTATACCCTAATGGCTGATATTTATTACCTCATTTTTTTCTGGCATCTGTGGAATGCTTATGGGGATATTAGCTTTTTAATAGAATTGATGACAGCGATCACAATAAAAAAAGACAGGCAGAGAACCAGAGGCAGAGAAAAAAATTCTATCATTTTGAGCCATGTTTTGCAGAACACAAAGGTGCAGGAATGACCTCACAGTTTCTCTTAGGACTGGTACTGTGCTAATGCCAAAGCCAGACGCAGAAGGTGTTTCAGAAAGTGCTGGTTATCCCAGGCCAAAATCATGCTGAGGACCAGGGCAGGCATTCATAGCCTCAGAGCACTCCCATTGCTGGTTAATTCACTAATATAAATACAGCTTTTGTGCCTCTTCCTTTCTCTTGTCAAAACAACATAAGGGAAAGACCTGTTGCTGGGTTTACCATAATACAATTAAAGAAAGCTCTTCTCAGAGACAGTGGAACAGAAAAAGCTTCTGCATGAACTTCTACTTTCCTGATGTTGTACTATCTTCATTTCCAGCCTTCTTCTAATATTAGGAAATTTGTGGGCGGTGTGAGGAAGCAGTTTCTGCAAGGAACACAGCCACAGAGGCAGCCCCACTTCAACTTCTCTTAGTTTCATTTTGTTCTTCTGTAAGCGGTGCTAATTTGCTTAAATTTTCCATGAGACCTTTGATGAGAGAAATGGCCTTACATCCTCTACAGCTTAGTCTTCAAAGACCCCTTCCATACCTCCATCATCTTCTCCCCATATTCATTTCCCTGTTTGGCGCAGAATAACTAACTAATTTACTTACAGACACAAAAGCTGTACAGAACACACCAGTACAAGACATGCCATTGAAAAAAATGTTCTATCACAAAAATTCCTGGGACCAGCTTCACCTTAGGGCACTCAGGAAATAAATAGTCACAAACAATGACAGTGTTTCTTTTGTTGCAAACTGCTCAATAAATTCATTCAGAATCTAGGTCTTTATATTCAAAACTTTTCATCTTGGTTTGCAGAAATGAGAGCTCAATAAAAATACTTCTCCTGTTTTTGAAACTAAAGCTTTTATTACCAACACTAAACTAGTTTGTTCATTTTCTTTCATGAATTGTTTGATCATTCTCTGTTTATCTTTTAAATCCTGGACATTCTGATTTGAGACTTGTAAGAGCTCTGGCTAATCAACTTCTTACAAATGATCAAAAGTATGGAAAGTTTATCAGGACTGCTCTGAACAGTTTTGTGGAAAATGTTTGGTGTTTATAGTTCACAGCACAAGCTGCATGTGCGTCTGGGAGACTGCATCTTTCATGCCTCTTCTGAGTGATCAGGGGAATACTCATGGCTTTAGGGTGTGCTGGAGAGTAGGGGCTCAAACCATTACCCCACACAGAAACTGCGTCTGTCTGCCATCAGGTTTTTGGATGCATTTGATGCCCAGTAAAGGCAGGATGATGGCCAATCCCATCCCCTGATGTGCTATCGGTGAGTATTTTCAGGTATCAATTTGTAAGACCTATAAGATTAGAAGGATAGTTCTCATATTTTCTCTAAGGAAGATATAAGGCGATGGTGTTAGCAATATCCAGGGTTTCATTTGAAACTACCTTGTGAAGAAGTATTACCCTCTTGAAAGAGGTACAGATCAATGGAGTTTTTTGCATCCATTAAAAAAATTACTTGCCTATAGGCCCAACATGTGTTGTATGTATCATAAATATTTCAGGTTTGAATTATCTTTTGCACAACTTGATTATAGGTGTATATGTAATGTCTATATATACTCACATGCCAAATAAATTCAATAAATGTGTAAGCTTACGGATAGATACTTTAGAAATTTCTATTCATCTCTCATGAAAGAGGGATTTCTTTTTTGTTAAATATCTAAAATACTTTTCAATGCTTTCATGGCAAGAGGCAGAGAATCAGTAATTTGGTGTTGACAATTTTGAAACACTATTTGTTCATGGCTATTTATACACTTTTGGTTGCTTAGCTCTGTATAGCTCTGTTTAGAAAGTCACACCACTCTATTACATTGTAGTCTTTTAGACAGCAAAAGCCAAATTTTAGTTCACATCATAAAAATATTGCTAGCTAGGATTGCTTCAGTTGTTGCATAACCCTGCAATCTATAGCCAAGATATCAACTGTGCTGGCTCCCGTACAGTGGAGCTGTGTCTGCTTCAGTCCTAATCCAGAAACACACTCCACATTGAGGATTTTCAGTGTCAGGTCACTGAAGGATCTCTTGCTTTTCCCTACCTTGGGAAGTCTTCAGCTTAATGAGCAACACCCTGTTCTTCTCATGACTGTTCCCAAAGGAAGATGTGCAGCCACTGAAATGCTCTTCCAGAAAAGAGCAAACTGCACAGCACTTTCCTTTTCAACTGACTTGTCTGTCCCAAATAGCTATAGATGAATATGAATTTAGATGAAATCTTCTGGTAAATCAAGTTTGTGAGGAGAGGTGAAGAGGACTCAGTTCTCCAAATAATGGCAGGAGAAAGAGATCCTTATCCCACCTGCAAGTGTCTCAAATGTCCCAGCACTGATACTCTGCACAGCAGAAGTGTGAAAGGTTTGATTCCGTCCTATCATTTGTCACCTTGTGGTATGCACCCTGGTCATGAGACATGACTCTCTGGGAGTGAGCGAATGCCTCTCTTACTGGTTCCATATGCAACTGCTCTATACAGCACAGATATCTAAACATTTCAAAGAATAGGGCCCACCAAGGCAGTAACCCAGTATCAAGGTAGGTGCTGCACCTAGAAGGGAAATAGATGGCTCTTAGACATTGCTTCAGCTGAAGGGAAGCATGAACACAGAGCAGTTGCTGAAACCAGGTTAGAGCTCCATGGTTTTGTTATTAAATGCTTCAGAAATACCAAAGCTATATACATATGTAGATGTTCCACTGTTGTAGTTATGTTAAAATAAATACACTACTTTACAAAACAAAATGAAAGAAAATATTGTTAATATTTGAAAAGGAGCAGAAGGTAATATTGTTCTTTTTGATAGCTTTTAGTGTGTCAGTAATGCTTACATTTGCAAAGCCAGTGTATATATAGAAGCCTAATACGAAATAGAAAGTTAAGCCCAGGTCTAATTCCTTGATCTGAACTTTGAAACTGAGGTCAGAAAATTGCAGTGTCAGTCACAGAGAATGCCTGAGAGCATGGTCAACAACGGCACTCACATAGCTCTCATCTTCTGGGGTGGCTGTCGTCAGCGCTCCAGATCTCACAGGTTGCTGCACTTTCTCATCGCCAAACTTTCGACTGAAAATGTCACAAGCTACCTCGGCATTGTGGGACAGTTACAAGCACTAAGGAGATCACCTGCAAACAGTACCCGTTTGTGCCCCAGTCTCTGGAAATCGCTGTGCACTGCATGGGGCTTTCCATGACCAATAGCCTTTGTCAGTGATGTGTCCCTCTTCCTGCAAAAAGCAAATGGCTGCAAGAGAAAGTTGGTGAACAAAGATGAAAAAACAGATGGAAAGGGCAAAAATCTGTGGTCCGGCTGAAGTCAACTATTCAACTAACTCCAGTGTGAGTGAGGAGAACAAAAATAAATCATTGCAGTAACTTCCATGTTGCAGTCTGTGGCTGGAACTTTCAGACCCATCAGGAGTTTTAATCATCACGCAGAATGCTGACATTTATAGATTTGAAAGAATTGCCCATGGCTGAATAAAGAAGTAAACTGATTATGATCCAGATTGAGTTTGGGCTGAGAATGCTTATGAATATATAAAGTGAGTATTCAGAAGGCCTGATAGAATTCTTTTGCCTTTAACAAATCACTGATCTTCAGCAGAAGTAGCTTTAGAAAGCTAACAGAAATAAGTCTTGGTAAGTCTTCAACCATATCAGTTTAAAAATATAAGGTTTAGTAGCAGATGTTCCTCAATCTTGGTATTTAATGAGAAGCAGGAGTCTCAAGCAGTAAATATTTGCATGAAGAGATTACAGCAGCAGCTGTTTAAATACAGTGGACTGAATATAGTCAAAATAGTGGTGTGTTACTAAACAAATAATGTTATGTTTCTAGAAGGAATAGTCTGCACAAGCTTGTGTTACTTCTTCTGTGTAAAAACATCCCTAAATTACTTTTCACTGGGCACCTGGAATAACAACATTGAAGTCGCTTGACAGCCAGGCAGTGTTAGACCTACTGAGTAGCTCCTGCTCCCAGAAATATTGCATAGGTTTCAGTGGGAGTTATCATTTTTCACTATAGAAAACCTTGTCAGAACCTTTTCTGAGATGTGTCCTCCACAGTTTGATTCTCTGCACACCTTACAACACCTGAACTTGCTTCATGAGTGTCTACCTTGGTCCTAAGTACTGGCTATTTACTGAATGAAAGAAGACAAGTAATATTTCTTTAGTTGCCTTCATTTACAGAAAGCTGCAGAGTAGAGGCTTCCTGAGCAAGACATGGCACCTGCATCTTTATATTGTGAAGGTATAATGGACTTTTTTTCTATTTTCATCTAATCTGCTTTCACACTTATTTATACTTTGGTATCTAAAATGTTTTTGGGAATGAGTCTATTTGATGTGCAGATTCACAAAGCTTAACTTGCTTTGATCTGAACTTTTTGCAGAATGACATCTGGTATGCTGTGGTTTGAGTTCATCTTCCTTGAAAGCCATGCTGTTCCTCTGATTATTCTCCTTGCTATTGTTTGTGTCTTTTCTGTATCTCAGAGTTGAGGCAGGCAGAACCCAGACCGCAGGAATTTGATTATGTGTTATTATAACGATATTTAAAGGCTGCCTCTGCTCCTTGCATGATAGTACTTAATCATCTGTTTTCATTTTGAATTATAGTGAGTACTGAGATGATATTTTCATAAAATAATCCACAATAAATCTAAGATCCATCTTTTGACTAAGTAATAGTTAATGTCAGGATTATTATTCTCAAGTGCAGTTATTTGCAGTTGTCAACAGTTGTTCAGCTGAAAATAATTCTGCAGCCCTTTGTGATCATTTTTATTTTTAACTACCCTAAATAATTTTGTAAAGTCAGAAAACTTACATGTTCTTATGCTTTACAATCACCTTATGTAACATCTTTTCTGTCTCAGGTATGAATATACCTAGCAGTACATGTCCCATCACAGCCCTTTCAAGCCTGATCATTTCTGCCTGTCCTCTTTCCTATCCTATATCTAGCTAATACTCTTGCAGAGGGCCTTCCCTTTTGCCCCACTGCCACCTACTTTCTCTAAGAGCTTTTTGAAAAGGCATATTATCAAATCCGATCCCAGTAAATAAGCTAGCTCAGTAATAAGCCAATGTTTAATGATTCCTCCATGTGCTGAAACAAGTTTGAGACTCATTATTCCTTCCTGCAAAACCTATGTTAATTGTCTCCTATTAAATCGTATTAATTCATGTATGCTGCTAGTTATTTATTATAGTTTCTACTAATCTGCCCAGTACAAAAGTATGACTTCCTAGCCTGTAATTTCTCAGATTCCCTAGAAGTCCTTATTAAAAACTAGCATTGTGTCATGCTGTCTTCCTTTCCTTTTTCACTGAGGCCAATTTAAGTGATAGGTTATACACTGCACCTGAGAGCATGACTGTTTCAAATCTGAATTATCTAAGACCCACTGGGCAAATGCTATCAGCGCTGACAATGTTCTATCTATTATTTTTTTTAATTGTCCTAAAATGCCTTTTGCTGACAGTTCTGAGATGGTTTCCTTATTCTGTTTCCTGCAAAGATGGGCCGAGGGGGGTAAGACCAGACTCAGGCTTTGCCATGCTGACTGCTGATGCAAATATTGTACGTAGCTTTTCTGCTGCCCCTTTACTTTTCTTGAGCAATTCCTTTACAACTCAACTATGTTTCTGTCCTACAAGATTTCTAACAGATGGGCCATTTCTGATAAGGCTGGAAAAGATTTGCTACTAAGATTCATGTCTTAAACTAGCTGCTCCTTGAACTCATTCTGAACTGTCTTGCGATAATTTTACATTCAGCATGCCAGAGTATATTATTTTTCCATTTTTCTGGCTTGGAGATTGCTTCCACATTTTGAGGGGCAGCTCCTTACTCCTGGAAATGCCTTTGCTCTGCTGCATGACTGCATAGTCTTTCTTGACCTTTTAAACTTCTTGTGGATAGGAATATATTTTTGTGAGCTTCTAATCTAGTGCTTTCATGCAACCTCCCTGCTACCTAAAAACATGTTATTTTCTTACCAGGACTTTTCCATTTCCTTCGAAGAAATTATATCATTTTTATACAGTTCCTGATTTGGAGGCCAAGAGATACCAGAGTGTAAGGCTAGGAGTTTTGATTGTGTCTTTTGGGGGCCTTTTCGCAGTTCTACATGGCTGCTGAATATAAGTATATTGCAGTCAGCAATAGTTGTTTAATAGTGCTTCAGACTAGGACCTCTGAGCTTATCCTGTGGGGACTACATGAAATCATGCTTCTCTGTTTGTGAGTTTTCTAACCAGCAGCTCCAAGAGATAGAAGCTTTAAAACATCTATGATGTCCAAATATATAATGTCCCATCAGACATGAAGGTACAGAATGAAGCCAGGAGGAATGAGGCCTGTCTTTTATTAATATGTTTTCTGCCTTTGTGGATTCTGTAATAGCTCTCTTAGCAATCACAGTCCAGGTGGTCTCTGCCCTGGGTGATGATAGGAAGGCTTACTAGTGTGTCTGAAGTTGCAGCTGCTGGGGATCCTGTGCAATCACCAGGGATGCATTGATAAAGAATGTTATGCACTGATCAAATTCATTCATTTCCTTCCAGACTTTTCTGAATTTATAACACTCCTCCCTGCTGGAATGATTCAGTCTTAAATTATTATTCCGTTGTATAATTTATATACTATTATTTCAATATTCTAAGATGATCTTCCTTCTATCAGGTCTCTGAAGTGCCTACATACCAATACATATCCTTGATATCTCTTTGTGTTGGTATGTAGACTCCCTTGGTATATAGACTTGTTTATGTGCATAGACAAAGTTGCATCTGTTCAGTAAGCACAGTGCTGTTGGAGCTAGGGTACGCGAGTAGCAGGTCCTTAATCTTTTCTCCCAGAGAATAGTTACATATCAGTGGTATTTCCAACAGCAAATACAGGAATGCCTGCTCATGCCTACAGATAATGACTTTCCTTTTAGAGAAAAGAAAAAACAAACCCTTGTGTGCTCAGCATATACTTAGTTCTGAATGCTTACCATCCTTCTGTGAGACTAAGTATATTCTACTTCCTCAGCTTCTAATCTATATTATCCTTCACATCTATACCACTTTGTCTTTAAAAACCGTGCTTAAAATGAATTTGTAGTAAAGGTCTTCAAGGGAAACAAATTTATTCAAAACATTCAGGGGAGAAGGTGGCAGGACGTTGTCCCAGTGAAAAAAAATTAATAACAATTAAAAAAAAATCCCCACAGTAGAGAAAACAAAAGAGGGTGTTTGAATTCAAGGGAGAAAGATTTCTTGATAGGTTCGATGTAGAATTATAGGCATAATTGACATTAAAATGATGTTGATAGGTGTGAGGTGGAGAGACAATCAAGGGTGAGAGGGGAAAAAGAAAGTGGGAGCTAATACATAATTGTAGCTATTTGAGGTGGAGAATTGTCATCCTAGCATGCTGAAGAATGGGGAGCTGCAGGAAAGACTCAGAGGCAGCATGAGGAATAGCATCAGTGCTACCGAAAGCACAGAGACTTCAAGAGCTTTGTTTTCAGAAGGGAAGAATTAGATAGCAAGGAAGTCATGAAGGTAAATATTTACTGCTCTCTTCAATCATTTAATTTGTTTCATCCACTAGAAAGAATGGCATGAAGTAAACAAACTTAACATTAGAAGGTACTCTACTTCTACCTCATGAAAACAAGTAGTGGTCAAAGCACAGAGGAAAACAAAGTTTATTTCATTTCTTGGATTTGCGCTGAAAAGCCCGACAGAGATCTTCATGAGAAAGATTGGCTATTTGGCCAAGGAGATAAAACTCTGTCATGCAGTCCACAAATGAAGGCAGGGCAGTTATTTCCTCAGTGGTAATTATATTTCAGCCTGTCATTTTGTTTAATCTGTGCATGATTAGATCTGTGAATGCTGTACCTGTAGCAAAAGCCTAAAGATATGACAGTATCTTTTTGCATATTACTGACACTGTACTTTTCAGAGGATAAAACAAAGTTAATGCTGAAAAGTGTCTTAAATAATGCATGCTTATTTTTAGGTATATCTTTAACTAAAGAAAAGTTAGTTTTCAAGGCAGAAAATATTTATTTTAAAACCATCTATTTATGAATGTCAGCAGACTGTTTCTAAAGACTCGATAAAAATGGTGCAACCTACAGATCTCACTCAGACAACCTTCCAGGGTGCATCTGCCAGGAGAACGTAGTGCCAATGTGCAAAAGTGAAACTGATCCTGACAGAAAGGCACCTTTCCAGGAAAGAACTGGCATTAAACAAATCTAGACCAAACAGAAGTTCTACTGAAAATCAATGCCTAGCTGCTGGGCTACGAAAGGTGAAGTTAGAAAAACAATTGACTTGCCTCATATTCTCAGCAAAAAAATTAGCTAGCCTGCAAGCACCAAGAAAAGAAAACACAACAAAATCCTCTTATCTTGCTCATTTCCATGGAGAGCTGTCTGGTTAGGGGTGGCAAATAGGCAGTAAAGTTTGGCTAACATTATTGTTAGGAATCAGAAATAGAAAGGTGACTGCTGATGCCATCATTTTCTCTTATAGTATAGAAATGGAGGCTGGTGGGAAGAATGTTCTTGTCTAAAAAAACCCAACTTGTTTAATGCTTGCTATGGTTATAGCCTGTTGTCTGATCTTAAGTCAGAGAGAGCCTGTTGCATAGTTTTACGCAGTTTCTGCTACCATGCAGCCAGTTTCAGGAGAAAAGCTGATATTGTAAGGTTTTAGTTAGCAAAAGCAATGGTAGTTTGACATGATAAAAGTCTAGTTGTAATTTTCTGCTGTACCCATAGCTACTACTTATTTTATTTGAATGTGCTGGTTCTCTTTATCTGAAAACAGCACAGAATATTCCATTTCAGTTCCTCCAGTCTGAAATCTACCTGATGGAAAAGATTTATTTCTGAATCAGTATTTAGTTTTGTCTCTTTATGCAACCATAAAATGTATGCATATAAAAAAAGAAAAACTTTGAATTTTGGATCAAATATTCTGGATATAAAAGTAAATATCACCAACATTTTGTTTTCACTTTCAAACTCAGCATGAAGTATTTTCCTGTTAAAATAAGTACTACTGTCTGAGAACCAGGCTTATCTGAGGTATGTCCTCAGTGAACGATAGATGACATGCATCATCAGTGACAGTAGATGAGATACATCAGGGAATGTTTTTGTCCAGCCAGCACAATATAAGGTCTCTATTTGGTGAAGAACATCATCACCGTTGTGTGAGGAGAAGAGCCATACACTCCCAGTGTTCAAGGACCACAGGGAAGTCTTGGGGGAATCAACACCTTTCTCTACTGCAACTACCCAGCTGGGTGCCCCTTAACTGATTTCTTACCTTCTTTTGTCTCTGGCTTCCCCAGCTACAAAATAAAGATAACAACCTTTCCATATTTATAGAAATGTTTTGAAGTTTAGAATAGTAATAATTTGAGCTATCATGATACCTTCACAATAGACCATGTGAGTGCATAAGATAGATGCTACAGCAATAGAATCTTTTCAGTCCTGTGAGTTAACATCATTGTGCTAACAATAAAACAGCTGACCTTCTCATCAGCAGGAGAGACAATGCTATCAAGAAATCTATTATTTCCCTGCTGTAGCTAGGATATAAAGCTCTCAAATCAGGCTATGCTCAGGCTGGGTTTGAAAGTGAAACACCGGATAACAGCACCTAAGACGAAACACTTGAGAATCCGTCTTGAGCATCAGGAAACACTTTTTTATTGTATGTGATCGAGCACTGGCCCAGGTTGCCCAGGGAGGCTGTGTAGTCTCCATCCTCAGAGATATTCAGAAGCAAACAGTTTTAGGTGACCCTGCTTTAGCCCGGAGATTGGACAGATGACCTCCAGAGTCATCTGGAGGTCTTGCCTACCTCAACCATCCTATGATTCTTTGAGATTTCTGTAACAGATGTCAGATCTAGAAAAGATAGCTGCAGATTCCCAGAAGTGTACAGGTTATACATTTATAGCTGATGGAAAAGTGTGTTTGCAGCTTTCCTTCAGGCAAAAATGTGGTGTGGTATTGGCTGGAGAATCCTAGGAGTTCTGATATCAGAAGGCAGATTTTAGAAAGTTGTTCTACATTTACCAAGAAACAGAGACGCGAACTTAACTGGGATATACAGATTTAGGAGATTTTATGACTCTTCTGCAATCATTGTACTCTAAAAGCAGATGAACATTTCATACCCTTAGGGACTGAACTACTGGTCTCATTATCATTGCAAAGCTAATCACCATTCCCCTCTATCTGTATAGAATTCTTTTCTAGGAAAAAAATACTATATTTTCTGTAATCTGAATGATTTAGAATACTGAGAAAGGGCTTTGCTCAGATGTCATTTTACCTGAAAATTTTCCGTTATCATTGCAACTCTTGTAATGTAATGTTTTGTAGGTGTAAATAGAGTTATACATCCACACAGACAGATAAAAGAAAGAGTTCTGAGTGTCACACTTCATAGACATGCAGTAGAATGTTGTCTCTTTGACAGCAAAGAGTAAAATTATGCAAAATGTAAATTTAATCTTGGCTTAATGATTGCCAATAATGTGACATTGACACTTAACAATAAGCTAAGCATTAGCTTATTAATATTTAACAATTAAAATATTTGTACCAGAAAAAAAAATATTTTAAAAACCTCCATCGGAGTCATAATTCTAGGGATAAAAATAGTGAAAAAAACCCACAAAGAATCAAAAAGAAGCCCATGGTTTACCAGCAGAAAGGCTAAATGTAGAAAATAGATTTTATTGTATGAGAAGTTGATAAGGATGTAGTCCTGTCTGGGAAGGCAATAGTCAGCTTGTCCTATATGTTGGATGTTACAGCTATGTTGGCTGAGGCAATAAAATTAGGAAAGGACAATACCCATGTAGAGGGGAGGGGAATTTTTTTCTTGTTTAAATATTTTTGAATAGTCTCGTTACCCATGAAAACACATGGTATTTTGTTGTAAAGAAACTATTTGGTGATGCAGCATGTACATTGTATTACTGCAGTGTGGCAGTCCACAGCTGGGGCTTCCACAGTCCTGATTGTTCCCTCTCAATGTATATTAGTTCCCTCCCTGGCTGTCTTTCAGGGTGAGCTAAGTATGTGGGCAGCTGAGGCATCAGTGCTCTTCAGGGGCTGCTCCCTGCAGATGCTCTTTGCTCCATGATGCATGTCCATCTCACTCCAGGGCACACAACACATATAACAGATGTCATAGCATGGTGCAGATCCCAGCCACTTGTTTTAAAGACCTACAAAAAAACTGCATTTCACATTTCTTGGAACCCTTAATGTTATGAAGAACACACAGCTGACTGCAGGTAGCTGGGGAAACCATGGCACATGATGACTCTGTCCTATCTGCTGTCGCATGATGAGCAAACGTCCTGTGCACTACATCCCAGAAAAGAGGCATGGGGTCCAGCCTACGTGCAGTTAACATTTCCAAATATCCCTCACTAAAGTGTGCTGAGCGGCTTAAGATAGAGGAAGGGAATTACTTCCAGGTGTGTAGGAAGGGATTTCTCCAGGTCGGGGGGACGGTGCTTTATGTCTTACAGCATGAGAAAGGCTGTGATCTGTGTCCCAGCATGGATAACCTCACCAAAAACACTGCATAGGAACCCATTGAGGACGGGTCTGGTGTGAGAGAACCATTAAGGCTCACCAAAATTATCTCATGGTTTAGTGGTTTAGGAAACTGAGCCCTATTGAAAGTCAATGAACTTTACCTCTTAAGCTGATTACATACTACTGTTCTGCCCAGAACAGATTGCTCAGTGCAGTAGTCTGATGTTCTGCTTTTACTGGCATACATTGCAACCTCACACCATACTTGAAAGGATCTACTTTTACTGTTAAAAGATATCTGAAAATAACTGATGTCAGATCAGATGCAATGATTTCCTGCACAGTAAATGGGCAGAGATATCTTACTTTGACTTTGGCTGTTTGATCTGAGCATTTCACAGAAAACAGATTGCTCTTACACTTGGTGACTGTCCAGGGGGAAAGGCTTTCTATATATATATAACACACCTAATTCATAACCATGCAGCTAATATGTACTTGCTATCTAGGGAACTGAATTTATATACCTAACTTTTGTAACACTAATTGCTCTGTTGTAGGTTGCAAGGTAAATCCTCTGGGATCTCTCTACCTTCAAATCAGATTGAACTCAAGATTAAATTTATGCAAAGAAAAACTCTTGATCACATAGGGCTAAAATATGACTTCAAGGTTCAGCTCGAAGAGGTAATGCGGAACAATCTGTCCCAGAGGGAGCTCAGTGAGGCATTCTGCTTCTTGGAAGTATTTTGATGCCTGAAACTCTCATTACGCAAGAAGAATATACCCACATGCAAAAGGAAGACATACCATGCCTTACGACCTGTCATCTTTGTTTTGTAATCAGACATATGTGGTTAAGGGAGCCTGTCTCTTCTCAGGTGGCATTAACATCTTGGGGAACATACTCTGTAAGGCATTAAGGGACAGAGCAGGACTGGTGTTTCTTTCTTTGACCACAGTTTCTTTGGTCAAAAGTTGGCCTTTGCAAAAGACCCTCAGAAATGGAGAGAAAGTATCCTTCCTTTTCCATCCTCTCCCTTTATATCACCATGGAAGGATCAAGTAGACTTCAGCTTAGAGAGATTGTCATGTTTTCACCATCTTCTTTAAAAGGAGTGATAAATAGCCCCTCATACAGCAAAATCAGGATAGTGGAAGTGACAGAAATTAGAAAATGCTACACATTTGCTTGGATTCTTTTGGGACCCTTAGTCAACTTTGTTTCTTCTACATCTCAGCCATACTCAGAACTTTACAGAGAGAGCAAGAGGTATGGCAAATTAAAAAGGACTGACTCTTCCTCATTTGCTTTTAATTTCATATTATGCTACAGTGACTCATGTCAGAACTAAAGTCAAAATCCACATTTTTTGTTTTGAAGTTAACATACAAAAATAGATATTCTTAACAGATTTTTTTGCATGAAGTCAGAGAAGAAGAACATTTTGAGATGATTCAACAGTCACTGCTCTGTGTAAGGAGTTACTGCAAGTCAATTAAAAGAATAGATTAAAAATAGCTTTCCCTTGATAAAAGAGAGATTTGTCTCATTAGGACACATTGCTACGTTCTATAACCTTACAAGGAAACAGCATTATCAGATAAACTGCCCCGGTTTACTTTCTTTTGTCTAATTCTGTAACACCCACGTGTCCTGCATGGGAACCAACTATGGTATGCGCAGTGAAGTGTTTTACTAGTAATTGTCCTGGGACCTGGTGTAGATGAAGGTAAAGAAATTTTATCCTAATTCAGGGGAAAACGAGCAAATTAGCTGTTTAGAAAAAGGGCTTATGCCGGTTTAGGACAAAAATTAAAATTGGATAAATTTACAGAGAGGAGGGAGATAGCCCATGTAACAGGAAAAAGTAACCTGTATGAACCAATATAATTACATGGAATCTTGGGGAGCTATGGCCCTTGAGAACACTCCTTGAGCTACGTCCCTAGCGAGGTGACCTGAAGGCTTCTCAAAATAGGAGCCCTGCATTGAAAATGATGCCAGGATGATGGACGAAACAGGAATACAGGCATACAGGCCTGCAAGAGCCTTTGCATCACCAGATACACTTACCTGCTCTTGCAGACAACTGGTTATACCATTCCGTTCATCAGTTTATAAAATCCGTTTTACAGCTAATCAGACTGCTGGACCCTCCTCCTGGGTCTGAGATTTGTGCCCAGAACCACTGCACAGAATGATGGCCAGGTCTGCTACCAACTTCTCTACAGAAACTTCTGCCTGTGCCCTCACAGAACTGCTATGGGCTCTCCCACATTGTGCTATAGACAGAGAAGGTGTTACTGGTCACAGAGTTATGGTTTGGGCTAAGTAATCAGTCTGACTGAAGCCGTACTGTATATTTTGTTACAGTAAAATCTGGTTTGATTTCCAGTGAAATCAAATATTTTAGCTTGTTAATAGTCATTGGAGCTGTTAAAAGTGAGACTCTATGGCCCAAATACTTGACATTTGATTTTGTATTGAATAGGGCAAAAGGAAATGTCCTGTTTCTGGATCAGATTAATATAGAGATTTTGAAGTACTTAGTTTTTACTTTGCTGAATATTGATCGCAATCTTCTTTAAGCCACAGCAGTATTTCATGATATTCATAGTTAAAAAAACTCATGATTCCATGGTGCTCTGTAAGGTATGCTTGCCATAATACAAGCAATCCAAAGGCAGATTAATGCTCAGCTAATGTAATGCAGACCATTTCAATTCTATTGTTTTAAAAAATATCTGTTTTCCTGTATTCAGACATTTCCTTCTAAAACTTTTTTCTCCGCAACATTTCAGCAGGAAACACGGGAGCTCTCTTCATAGCAGCTTTTCTGCTGCTGAGACTTCAGCAGAGAGGAAAGGTTGAAAGATGCCAATTACAAGGAGATATGCAATACTCATAAGCTTTCTGATGGAGCTTACAGTCCTGTAGAGGCTTGATTTTTTTTTTTTTTAGTTAAAATCTCAGGGCTAGGAGTCCTCTGTAGGCAAGCAAGTACACTGAAACCAGCATATGTGAGGAGCCCACTGCCCAGAGAAGCTGCTTTTCATGCCATGCTGCGGTCACCTGTACCTGCTCCATCTGCAACGCCTCTCTGGGCAATGCCTGGCTTCACCCAGCTCCATCAAGAAAGTTTTAGCCGTAGGGTTTTAGTGACATTGTTTCCTGAGCCAAGTCCATCCTCCTTGTTCACTGGTGCATGGCACACAGGATGAGCACTGCTGGTAGGAGAGACAGGTGCAAAAGAGAAACTGAGATTTAAGTTGTTTGCCATTCACACAGCATCTCAGCTCAAGCGAAAAAAAAACCCCAAAGATCATTCTGGTAACACAGCATGCAGCTTATTATTGCTCAGGTGACTCAGGTATCAGTGCGCAGGTGGGCAGATGCTCCAGGATGGGCAAGCAGAAGGAGTCCTCCCACACTCTGCTGCAGCTCTTTGCAGTGTGTCCCCCTTGACTAGAACCCCTATGGACTACAGGCCCTGCTCCTGCACCACACACAATGCAGTTAGCTTTAAGACAGACTGCGGAGAAGAGAGATTGTCATGAGCCTGTGCTTCCATCATCAGCCAACAGGAGTGGGCTAGGAGCGGACGTTATCTCCCTCAGGACTGGCAGGATCTCTCTTATGAGGACAGGCTGAGAGAATTGGGCTTGGTCAGCCTGGAGAAGAGAAGGCTCCGAGGAGACCTTAGAGCAGCTCCAGTGCCTAAAGAGGGGCTACAAGAAACCTGGAGAGGAACTTTTTACAAGGGCCTGTAGTGATAAGACAAAGGTAATGCCTTTAGACTGAAAAAGGGTAGATTTAGATTAGATATTAGGAAAAATTCTTCACTATGAGGGTGGTGAGGCACTGGAACAGGTTGCCCATAGAAGCTGTGGATGCCCCATCACTGAAAGTGCTCAAGACCAAGTTGGACAGAGCTTGCAGCAGCCTGGTCTAGTGGAAAGCATCCCTGCCCATGGCGGGGCATTGGAACTAGATGAGTTTTAAGATCTCTTCAAACCCAAACCATTATTTGATTCTCTGATTCTCCAATTCTATGATTCTATGACACTGCCATATTCACCAGCAGCAAAAAAGTTCTTGCTCTACCTTAAGCTACGGTTGTTAAAGTACCTGCACACATTCTCACCCATAGCTGGTGGAGAGCTTCTTAAACATGTCACATAAACAAGACAACTCTTTGATCCATACAGGTTTTCTGCCATCTTCTGTATGCATAGAGACTTTTCTGTAGACCACATTAAAAAGCATTATACTTCTGCCCATCAAATAACCAAGAGCAAGCATCTGTCTTTCCTGCTGTTACAAAACACTACCATGTTTTCATGTAAAGAAAACAAATACATATTTCATCTTCTGAAAAAATGTATTTATTTAGCATTTCACCAGTTCCTCATTTTACAGTTCTTGTCAGAGCATAGGCGCACACTTATTTATTTCCAGTCTGTGTTTACAAAGTCTTGCAAAAGATTCACATAAGAACTTCAGCTACCTAGAATTATTATTGAAGGGCCAGGATGTTTTTCCCTGCTCCATCAGCACACAGCAGCTGTAAAGCTGCCTTCACCATCCTGCTCCTGGGGATTACTCTTATGTGAATCCACAGTTTAACATAATTGTTGTGGATAACAAAGCATGCTGATCCCCAAAGAATCCATTCTTGCAGCCTCACTCAGAGACATGCCCTGTTGTTGTGGTTTAAGCCCAGGCAACTCAGAACCGCGCAGCCGCTCGCTTACTCCTCCCCTTTCTCTCCCTGCTCCTGGAGGGATGGGGAGGAGAATCAAAAGAATGTAACTCCCATAGGTTGAGATAAGAACAGTCCAGTAACCAAGGTATAACACAAAGCCACTGCTGCTATCACTAATAATAATAAGGATAAGGGAAATAACATGGGGAGAGACTACAACCGCTCACCACCTGCTGACCGATACCCAGCTGGACCGAGCAGTGATCTAACCCTTCCAGGTAACTGCCCCCAGTCTACGTACTGCAGAGCAGATGGGTTTATCTCTGCATTGCCAATTGCTCTGCTTCCATTGCTGCAATCACCCCCACAGGGCATTTGCCACCATCCATGAGTCAATATAGAGATAAAGTACTGGCCACTTTTCTCTTTCAGCAATGTCTAAGGCCAGCTGGATGGCTTTCACCTTTGCAAACTGACTCAATTCACCCTCTCCTTCAGCAGTTTCTGGAACTTGTCGTAGGGGACTCCATACAACTGCCTTCCATCTCTGACATTTCCAAAGCACTGGAGGGGCCCAACGGGCTAGATACTTGCCCATACTGTCCCACACACCCTGCCACTCATGGCTGTCCATCCTCGGTGAAAATGTCTTGGTGGCCCTCCTATATCGACATTTAACCCTAGGCAAGACCAGAGCTGAACCTTGCTTAGCTTCCGTGACTGGACAAGATCAGGTGTTCTCAGGATGGTCACGCTGCAGGCAAAACATAGACAGCATATGCAGCAACAAGCTGCTTCCAGCAAGAAGAGCGGGGTGCTTTCAAAGGCAGTGAAAGGATAGTCAGGATCTTTAACTCTTCCAGAATCTGCTCCCACTGTAAATAGCCTGGTGGGGGAGCAGAGCGTGTGAGGGAATATCTTCTCCATACGTTTACCCCCCAAGGAAAGGAAAAAGAAAGATGTGTAATTCCATTATATGCCTCCCAAAGTATAGAGGTGGTGACCACACTGGGAGCGCAAGCCAGACCAGTTTCATGATCAATGATTCTATTGTATTACAAGTCGTTACCATAAAGTACAGCGAAACAAGAATCTTAGCACAGGCCCCCAAGTTGATAAACACTAAACCGGCAAACACTGGCTGTAAGTAAGGTAAGAGATGCTGAAACTTTGAGATCAAGAGCAACAACTCTGAGAGCCAATAAATCAGCATGTGATGAGTGACTATTAATCCAAAACAACGAATGCTTACCACAAATACGATTAGACACACTCCGGTCAGATCTGTTTTTATCTCAACCCTTCGTGCCCCATGCTGGGCGTCACAAAGAACTGTCATGGTTTAAGCCCAGGTAACTCAGACCATGCAGCTGCTCGCCTGCACACCACACCACCACCCCCTCCCCCCCATTCTTCCAGTAACTAAGGTATAACACAAAACCACTACTGCTACCACCAATAATAATAAGGATAAGGGAAATAACAAGGGGAGAGAATACAACAGCTCACCACCCGCTGACCGATACCCAGCCCGACTCAAGCAGTGATCTAACCCTTTCAGGTAACTGCCCCCAGTTTATATACTGTGCATGACGTGCTGTGGTATGGGTTCAGCAGTAGCAGTAATATTTTTTCTCTTTCTTAGTATCTGGTGCAGTGCTGTGCTTTTGACTTTCGGCCTGGGAACAGCACTGATAACACCGATGTTTTCAGTTGCTGCTGAAATGTTTAGTCTGACCAAGGACTTTCTGAGCCTCATGCTCTGCCAGGGAGGAGGGGAAGCCTGGAAGAAGCAGAGATAGGACATCTGACCCAAACTAGCCAAAGAGGTATTCCATACCACAGCACGTCATGCCCAGGATGTGAACTGGGAGTTACCTGAAAGGGCTAGTTCTCTGCCAGGGGTCGGGCTGGGGGTGTCGGTCGATGGGGTGGTGAGCTGTTGTATTCTCTTCCCTTGTTATTTCCTTTATCACTATTATTATTGATGGTAGCAGTAGTGATTTGTGTTATACCTTAGTTACTAAACTGTTCTTATCTCAACCCGTGGGAGTTGCATTTTTCTTTCTATTCTCCTCTCCATCCCCCTGGGAGCCGGGGGGGACTAAGAGGGGGAGTGAGAGAGCGAGCTACACGGTTCAGATTTATGGCTGATTGGGTTTAAACCATGACAATATTGCAACAGCTTTATATCAGATTTTAGGTTTTGGATGGTATCAGCACCTAACTGCATTCTCCTCCTAGCAGCAGAAGACCTCTGGGCAGTTCTGACATGTCAGCTCACACAGTAGTTCACCAAGAAGCCTATAACAAATTATTCCTAGAGCTATCCTTCTGGGTCAGCAATTGGCAAACACATTTTCACACACAATTAAAATGTTTTATTTCCCCACAAGACTGAGGATAATAAATGAAAGAATCCCTGCACTCAATATGTCTCCTTTTCAGAAATTCTTCGTATTCCTCATGGTCTAATCTGAGGCACGTCCTTTAAAGTTTAGTGTGGGCATTTGCTTTAAGGAACCATATAGGTTGTGTATTCACGCGATTAGATGAAATCTGGTCCCAAAAATGTGGAGTTTATGCCTGGTGGAAAATCCATGCGTAAACAAATTCTTGGCATTCTTGCAAATGCAAATACAAGTTCAGATGCTGTTTTTGTAAATCGGAGAGCAAGGCTCTATTTTTTGAGGTTATTTGAACTATAACTGTGTTCAAGGAAATTAAGCCCCCTGATGCTTAGACATTGGAATAAAGGGCTTTTATAGGAATAGCTACAATGTCTGTTGTCTGTTTTCCACAATGTTCTGGGAACAGCAGATTCACTAAAATGCCTCTAAAATTTTAAAGAGTAAGGTATTAAAATTAATAAAACTCTGTTGAATCAAGCTGCCCAGCTAAGATTCCCTGCAGCAGAAAAAGACCCAAACAGAGCTGATTTTTTCGTATCTTTGATGTGAGAAAAGGCCTAATGAGCTCAGTAGTATTACTTTCTAACGAAAGACATGCAGAAATTAGCTCAGTTTAGCTTAATAAACTGTTAGGAAAAGTGCTTTGGATGCTAGGCTGGGTGGAGGTGAGGATTCAAATCTTTTTATCCTTCTGATCTCTGGGGTGTGTTCAGCTGAACAAAATAGAACTCATCTCTCTAAAATAATGGGGCTTTCTTCATTTCAGGATCTGTAAAGTGTTTTAGATCTAGTCAACATCTGTTCATATCAAAATGGCTCTTCAATTGCAATTGACATTTTCCTAGCAATTTTTCATTTTGGCCAGTGTTTTTACAGTCTGGTGCTGAACAACTCGGAGAACTTCAAGTCATTTTCATACAAAATGTCTTTTTTTGATGCTTGTTAAAGTTTTGGTGTTTGGGAGTTTAATAGCAACATTTTCACAGTGAACCTTACCATTGTTAAACAAATGTGTGTTTTGGTTTCATTTTATCATATAGAAACTTAACCTTTGGATATCTAAAAAAGATACAAAACAAGTGACATTTAAATAGTTTGCCTAGTTATTTTTCCATGCCTAAACAAGTGAGAGAGATATTCCCTCTTTCAAACTTGCTTTCAAGTACAGACAACTGGAGTCACTTCCATGGTGAAGATGACCTCCTGCCCAGCAGATGCCCACACTTGCTTGCAGGATCTGCAGGGCAGGAAGGCCGATGCGGGTGATGGTACATCCCCTGGGATGCAGGTTCACCCATATTTCCCGTCCCCAAATAGTAAGAAACAGCACGTTGCAAAGAGATATGCTTTTAATGCAGTCCTTTAAAGACAGTGAGGTTTTGTTCTTAGGAAAAGCTCAGGTCTCACTGCAGTCAGCAGTGTTGGCACACTCTGCATCCTTCTAGAAATTTCTGCCATATTTTCAGGTACCTTGAATTCAAGTAACTAATGCAACAAGTGACAAGGATAGCTTTACATTGAGAATAATCCCTGGATATAGAGTTGAAAAGGTTAGTTTCTTTAGTCTGTTCTGTTGCTAATGCCTATTTAGTCATCAGGATATACTATTTATTTGTTAACATATTCTTTGCTGTGGGTAAATGGTTTCATTTAGCATGTATATACACTTGCATACACGTCCATAAATGCACGCTAACTATTCTCTTACCACTGAGCTAAGCACTGAGGAGTTGCAGAGGAAGCCATATGCCCCATTACAGCAGTAACTTCTGTGTGAAGCTGCCTGGAGACATTTCTCCACAAATCCCTGGTGATTTTAAGCAATGCCGGGCAGCTTGTGGCAGAGCTGTGGCATTGCAAAGAAGAGCAGATGATAGCAAATCGTGTCTGGCATCACAGCTTGTACCTTGCTGATAGGGCCTGATGCTTTACTCAGCATCAGCCAATGTTTCAAATAACACATACCTCTAAGTTTGTACAATTCCTTCTAAAATGTGTCATTCCAGGTCTAATTAGATGTCATTGTCATTCTCCTTGCTTTTCTCCATAAATAAATAACTTTTCAGACCCATGGAATAAGACGTGATGTGTTTTCTTTTAATGACTACATATTTCCAACTCTGTGGAAGAATATTTGCCATGTTCTCGTTTCTCTGGCTCATTAACTCCAGAAATCTGATAATGGTTTTAATGCAAAGGAATAATGTTAGGTTTTAAATGGAAACAAAATAAAACATGCACAGGAATAAATTAACCTGTTACATCCCCCAAATGATTACTTGTGCTGATCTGAAATTTGCATAGACATGTCCCTTACAAAAAGATGCACAAACTCATGGCTGAGGTCTGAATTTTGAAAATGAATGGGAAATTCTGTCCCTACAGATGGACCCTATGTTAGGTATCTTTGGATCTTGCTGTGTCTCATAGTGTCTTCAAACCCAGAGCATTGTGCAGTAGCTGCAGGGGCTTCAGTGGGGCACAGCAGGGCTCAGCAAGGCACAAAAGCACATCTATTGCTTGGAGCATCAAATGCAAAGGCAAGCAGAATTAAAGATTTTCTTAAATAGGAACAGTCACAGCTGTTATTACCACTCCAACTTTTAAAGTAACTGTTAGTCAAGAAATCTCATGTTCTAATTTATGCTTTGAGCTCCATTTGGGTGTAAACTTGTGTTAGAAGAAAAATATCCTGGCTGAAAGATGATAGTAACACATTAGCACCTAAATGTGATGGAAGGTGTGGATCCACAAACTCTTCATCTTCAGACTTAACTTTGGAGAAGATTCAAGCACAAGGTAAACGGGCTAAGGAGAGCTATGGAAGATTACAGCAAGTCCCTCAGAAAGGAAGGACAAAACCACTCTGAGGCTTCACATAAGGAGCTTGGCAGTTTGAAATGCAATAAGAACAACTAAGAAGTCAAGAGGCAATGAACACAAAGTTAAATACAAGAGGATCCTTCTGAACTTCAGGAAATACATTTTCACTGTGAGGGTGGCTGAGCACTGGCACAGGTTGCCCAGAAAGGTTGTGGAGTCTCCATCCTTGGAGATACTCAAAAGCTGCCTGGACATGGTCCTGGGCTACTGGGTCTAGGTGACCCTGGTTGAGCAGGAGTGTTGGACCAGGTGATTTCCAGAGGTCCTGCTAGCCTCAACCATTCTGTGATTCTGTGAGATGCAGCCATCAAGACAACTAGAAAAAGCTACTGTACTGCTTACTAGTCAACACTACCTAACAGGCATGCATTTGCAATGCACATGAGGAACTGTTTCCCAGTGACCTCCAAGTGTAACCTCAGCCAAAGTTAGGTCAGCAACAGAACATCAGAACTGGAAAGTTACAAGTTGCTTAGAGAAAGTGAAATTTAAGAGAAACTGTCTAGCTATGCAAAGACTGGAAATGGATCTTCTGGATCCTCAGGAAAAAAACCCCATATGTTCAAGAAATCATTAGTCAATTTAGGTTTTATCCAAAATGCAGTTCCTACTAAGGGCTCAAGAAACAAATTTATCACCACTGTTCAGGCTTGGTAAAACTGTCAGCTCTGCAGGAAGACCATGGTTGTCCAAATACTTTAAAAGCATTTTTGTTATAACCTTTCAGTCATAATGGGCAAGAAAAAAGAAACTATGTATAAAAAATTGCATTTGAGAGAAGAATAATTCTCTGAAAGTCTTGGCAAGGACCGAACAAAGCCATTAATCTCTTCATCTACTTTCCATCCTTCACAAGGTCCGTGCATGCCTCACAGTGCAATGAGTTCCTAGGTGATATACAGGCAGCAGGAGAACATTTTCCACTCCTAAGGAAAGGAACAAGGCTACTGTATTTATGTTTTTTCTTCAGGCCTGGAGAGTACTGAGGTCTTCAGAGGACATTTTGCCAGAAATCTTCCAGAAAAAAAGACAGGTGGAGGGTTTTACTTTTTTCCTAAGTGGAAGTATATGAAATATCCCATCATACTGAAGGTGTTGTTTGGCAGTGGAAGGAGGAATTATTCTGTAACTCAAGGAAGTTGCTGGTGCCCGGCCTGAGGAGTGACTGTGTTGGAAAGGTCTTTGTGATGGAGGCTAGCTGTGGAGTTAGTACTCTGAGGGCACCAGGAAACCATTCGCAATCACAGGCTGGATTCACAAGAGCATAAGGAGCAAGGAGAACAACAGCAGCTGCTGAGTTTGCCAGCTGGAGTTGTAGGAAGGCAGGGTACACATCTGTGGTTTTGAATGTTTATCCTCATCACATGCTTTGTCCTGAAAGATTTCCAGTTGCTCCAAAATGTATCAAGAGACTGAGGGATCTCCAAGTAACCCAATTTCACAGGTCTGCAGTAGACAGCTTTGTGCCTATCTTTACTTAAAGGTAGCAAGCAGGGCTATCGTTAGAGACTGTTGTATAACCCTCCCTGCTGGTGCAATTGGATCTTTGGCCCTTATAAGCATATCTAAGACACCCACCATCCCTTGTGATATGTAAACCCTTACGTGGGGAAATGTGAATCATTTTAGGAGTACCCTAATCCAACAGGCTCACTCCCAGACCTCTGCATTCATAGAGGTGGGAATTCCAGGTGCATCCCCTGATGAAATACCATGGTCTGCAGCAGGACACAGACGTGCTGATAAAGTATGTGGTAACTGTGGAGAGGCAACAAGATGCCATGACATGTGGTGCTTCTACCCCCTATCTGCAAGAATAGCAGCACCAGCACTTGCAGGGGTATCAGATTCTTCATCAGATAGAAGTGCAAAGTCTGAAATGTGCTGCTAGTTTTGAGTCAAAGCAGAGCAGCTTTCAGAATTTAGACTTGTATAGCCCTAGTGTGGGCTAAATCAAGTTTATCGCTGGTCTAGTAGCTAATCAGTGCCTCCAGCCACTCATTTCAGAACTGCATCACCCACTTTTGGGGAATCTGATTAAAAAAAAATAGAGAAAAAGAACAAGTCTGTGGCCTGTTCATCCTGCAACTACCCAACACAGGTTTGCTCTGCAGGAGCAGCACTTCTGAAGATAACCCCTGTGGATGGTTCAGGGACCAGGATCTGCTAGGGACCATTCCCAATGAATAATGTAGCCCTTTCAACTTGGTGTGGGATTTTGCAGACATGCATGTTACTTCCCAAGAAGGCACCACTGAGGCTCACTGGTAACCTTGAACTATGGGAGATGTCCTTGGGTCTTGGGTCAGGTGGGCAGATGCTTTATAAGAAACAGATAATCGAATTCCTCTGGCTCTCCATGCCACAGTGAATATCACAGCATCTCAGGGGAACTCCACATGCAGCAAAAGTCATATAAGGCTCTCAAAAACCCTGCCTAAGAGACCTTTTCCTTCTACAGGTCAGGTGATGATGTCTTCCACTCATGAAAAGTGATCCATGGATAACTGCTTCTTCTACTTTTTCAGCAATGAAGTCCATTGCATATCAGGCTTACACAGCACCTGAACTCCCTAGTGTGGCCACAGGCAGAGATGGCTGCATAGCCAGGAAATGTGAGCCTGCATCATAAGCATAGACTATGTCCTTTCCCTGCCTTGCTGTTGGCACAGAAGACACGAGTGATTGGACCTGTCACAGCAGGAAGCCATGAACCACAAGGACAAGGCACAGCTTCCTTGGAATCCACTCAAAGTTTGCAGAAGAGGAAAAGCTGGACCTAAAATCGTGTCCAGCTTGGCCCCTCTCCAAGCATCCTGGGAGTGGTGAAGGATTCTAAAGATAGATAGAGCAGGGGTGCTACCATTACCCAAAATGGAAGACTCTCCTGAACCATTGTGCATAATACCCAGCCTGTGCGGGGCCAGACACTCATCCTAGCTGGGAATTTAAACTGAGAGTCTGCCTGAGGTGCTGCTGTCTTACTGTGACTCTGTATTGCAATGTGATGTATTGTAATGGCACTTTTCACCTGCCTTCACAAGTATTCAACACACACACATGGGGTGTGCTGTCAAACACAAAACCAAGATTGTTAAAATGACTAGTGACACTGTGCACCTGATTTTGAGCCATTATCCTAAGGTGACTAAAGGAATTTTGTTTCCTTAGGGAAAGAGGAACATCAACAAAAGTATGCATTTTGTATTTAATGCACAGAAACTATAATTAGAAAACTAAACCACTCATTAACAAGCTTTAAGATTGCTAAAGACTGAGGAGCTTGGCTCTCCCTCAAAACAAACAAAGAACAAACGAAATTGTCCAACTTCTGCTTAAGAACACAAATTTTCTTAAGAAATTGGAAAGCAGATTTGCAGAAGAAGGGAAAAAATCCTTCCAGCCAGTTTGCTGAAAGGAGCTCACTCATGCAAAAGGAGCTTTCTTCTTGTTGCCGGATTATTTTTCTGCTAAAAGAAGCATGAGGAGAAGGATAGGGTGACAAAAACCTGCTTTATCACTTTACCAGAAAAATAAATGCTTGCTGTTCTCTGGAAAGCAAGGTGGATGGGTGGTGAGCAGAGGACAAAGGCAACTTCTGAAAGCCTCATTTTCCCAGTCAGCATGTGGCAGACCTTGCTAAAGGCTCCTCTTCTTCTCAGCTTACCTCAGCAAACGAAACAATCATTCAGCAGCTTCTGAACCCCCTGGGAAAGTAGGCAGGATGTGACCAGAGATGGAGGGAACTGTGGGTTATTTATGAGACAGTTCTGTATGAATCTCTGTTTTGCTAGCACTAGATACCCCCAAATTAGGTGTATCCTAAAGGAAGCCAGGCATTAAATTAGAAAGAGCATGGATTTGGTATAATGCACCTCGTTCAAATTGTATGCCAGTAGGCAATCAGTAGCTCCATGGAAAGATGCCTTCTTTGTTACAGAGAATCAATATGAGATGTACTTTTTTCCAAGTCCTTCAGGTTTTCAGAAAATGGTGGTGTTATCAAGCAGCACACTAAAGATACAAAGAAATTCTCTTTCACGTAGAACGTAGCTGAACTGTGAAACTCTGCCACAGGGTGTTGGGGAAGCCAACACAGTGCACTCAGAAACAAAACAGATTGCTGAAGAATTAATATACTGTAGTCCAGGTGCAAATTTCTACTCCAGAGATCTCTAACCAGCTCTTTTCCAGAAATGGAGGAACTATATTAGGGAAGGAGAGTAGACTAAGGAGCAATAGCCAGGAAGATACGCAAAGGGAAGCATCAGCCAGTCATGCCTGTTTCTTATACATATTCTTCAAACTTTGCAATACTGGGTGCTGCTGGAGACACAGATTTTTGGGCAGTCTTTTGGTTCAAGCCAGTGTGTTCATTTTTCACTGAGTATATTCTCATGGGTGACAAATACTAAGATTAGATCCTCACATGAATATGAGATGCAAGTTATCTTGAGTGTTTCGTATGTGTTCAGCCACAAATGACCCAGCTCACATCCATACAGTGGTAAGAGCAGCAAGTATGCATATAGTTCATAGAAATCACTACTTATGCAATGCTAATAGCCATATGTGAAGACCACATATATACTACTAAAGACCACTATCTACAAAGCAAGTTTATCCTTCATTTGAGCAGTTTCTTGAGGTTTACATGGCTGCATAAGATTTAGAGTGGGTGGGAGGGCATTTTTGGTACTTGCTGTTAGAGTCACAAAATTTCATAACAAGATTTTGTTAATGAAATAAGCTCCAGGAAAAGCCTATCAAAGTTACCACAGTTACCTAGTCATCCTTTGATATGACTTGTCTTGACCCCCAAAACTCAAAGATTCACTGACCCATTCACAGCTTACATATTGAAGTCATCCTCTCACAAAAAGCCCCAAAGAAAGTGAAATTGCATGCAGGCTGGTCAGCAGGTTTAGTGTTTGTATTTGTGCTTTCTTAATTGGAACTAACAGTTCTGCCTGCAAAGAGGTCAGCTGATAGAGATCCAGTTCTGCACAATTCACAGTTTGTGGATGTACAGCTTAAACTGACTGCAAAGTATGCACAAGAATTATTTTTTGTGAAACCATTTGCCCAACATCTGCCTTTTCAAGAGGAAGAAGATACAGCTGTTTACAACTGATGGAGGAAACAAGAAATCCTTTCTGGTGTTTGGGTAGAAGCCAGACATGAATGAATATAAATGTAGATCTACATTTTCCCCACTTAGACAAGGGATGTATGTCTTTTTCTGTACTTTGGTGCAGGGAACAGGCTATCGTTAGCTGTTTGAAAATCAAAACAGACTTTTGAAGCTTACCAGTTATTGATTTAAGGAGCATGCTAAAATCCCATCAGGAATACAAAACTTGGGGAATCTTCCCTCAAAAATATTCCCAAGATTTAAGAAAATAACTTGAGAAACAGACGAACCATTCCTCTAATGAATGATTGTTCAAATTACAGTGGAATAAGAGTTAGCAGGCAAATAAATAAAGCTATTCTCACCATTTCAGAACTCCCATTTTGACAATTATGAATGTTTCAAGTTCTGCACTAAATTTAGGAGCTCTACATGAAATCTTGGCTCTGCTGAAGTTAATAGGAGTTTCTGTCATTTTGAGGAGTTTCTAAATTCAGCTAAATGAATTTTCTCCTCAGTAGTTCAGTATAGGTTTTGCTGACACCAGCCAAAACTACATGTCCTTGTATTAAATGTTATCAGCCAGTGTTCTTTTATTTCACATTACATGTTTGTTTGAGTCAATATTTAATAGTTGTTTCCTACAATCTGTCTTGGTTCCATAGATCTGAGGAGGCCTTAACAGTTTGGCAACCCTGATCTTGCTCCTGAAAAACTGATTGAATATATTCAAAGTTGAATACCTAAAAGTATCAGTCATAAAGAACTTCAGAGCCTCCCAAAGTAGTGTGATCTGTAAATTACTTCCTTAAAAACTATGCTGTTTTGACTGTCCTATAGTGAGGTAATCTGTTTGCTGGGAATCATTGTTAGTCTGGATAATCTTTCAAAGTCTTGTAATCCAGTGTGTTAGGTCCCTCTCTTCCTGTGAAATGGGACACCTTCAGAGATGGAAGTTTGGTAACTGGTTTATTTTGCATTTCCTTCTGAATTAGGCTTGATGAAAACTGTGTTATGTCACAAACTGCTAAGTGTAAAAAAAAATCCTTCTCTGATCCTTAGAATTTCCTCTGGTGAAGCTGGGGCTAAACTGGGTAACAGAAAGCAAAGACGTGGGGATGTCCCCAAATAGCTTGCACAAAAATAGCACAGTGAGACAGTCCTAATGACAAAACTGTAATATTTTATGATGCAGAGCCAAGGAGCCAGACACTGAGGGGACAGACTCAAGGGAATTGTGTTCATCTTCATAAGATATTATTTGGTAACAGGAAAATGCAATACAAACTGTCAACATTTTAGCTCCAGAAGCGCTAGTATGCATCATGATGAGCTGACAAACCACATTTCCACATCAACCTCTATGAAAAGTAAGAAACGTAAAATGCAAAAAGGATTTTTTTTTTAAAATCTGCAGAGAATCATGAGGTTTCTCTGCATCGTACAAAGAAGAATTGTGCAGAAACTCTCAAATTAGTTCCAAATGAGATAGTAACACAGTCTACCTCCTTTAGGAGGTAAATCAATTAATGCCACAATTGCATCTGTAATGCTTCTGGGATTCAAGCTGATACCTTTTTAATTTGGTTTTGGATCTAGGATTTCCATTCTGTCTTCTGTCACTACAATAGCTGTATAAACAGTATAGTATTACATCTATCCATAGTAATGCAGGTAGAAAAGGCAAAATCATTTCCTATCCTTTGCAGAGGGAAGAGTTAGGAGGAGGCACTTAGGAACCTAGTTTTCAGTGAAATTTCTAGATTTGCATGTTAATGGCTGCCCCAAGAAAACATGGAAAGCCAGAGCTGAAAGTTTGCAAAGCTGTCTTCTTGTGCAGCCAGATCAAACATCCCAGCAGGCCCCATATCTCCAGTCATGTGCGGTCCTCTCAGGCAGGCTGTCTTCATGGCACATCCATGTGCAGCAGCTGTGGCAGAGGCAGATCACTGCTCCAGGTCTACGGACATAGCCACTGGATTCAGTGAGTTGTATGGATAGATGCTTTTAAAAGAATTGTTTATGTGAATGACCTGATGACCTAAGCTGATGCTTAGTGAACAGACAGAGGCAGTCTTGGGACTTTGGGCTCCATTTCTATACAATATAGGTTTATGGATAACAAAAGAGGAACCCACTGGAAATACTCAAACAACTTAGTTCAGGAAATAGTTGAGTCTTATGTTCTGGAAAGCTGGAGAGATCTTGGAGGACATATGACATATCTGCCTCTTCTGTATACTTATCCTATCATTGGTTAACATCAAAGAAGGATGCTGGGCTACACAGATCTGCAATGTGACTCAAATTTTGGTACTGTCTTCATATTTCTTGTAAAACTTGTAGGTGGAGGAACCCAGAGTCTGGTGGTGATCAGGAGTGGGTTTTGATAGCTTTTTCCTATCTGGTAGTTCAAGAGGAATCTATAATAATATAATCTGTATGTCTTTTACAGGTAGGTAGCAAAGGTGACAGCGCTGCCTAAAGTAGCTGCATGTGAGATGCTCAGTAAATACAAAATACAGAGGTGGAGTTAATCAATTAGAAGTCATTTAGAGCTGATGCTTAGTGATTCAAGCTCCCTGCTGTCCACAGCTATCATCCCTTGACTTTCTGCAAAATCAGTGTTGCCACAACACACTGGTATAACCAGGGTATCCCACCAGCCTCTCTTCATGGACTTTATAAGAGAGTCTTTCAGCTGGGAGGGTGAAGATTGATTGCTGTTCATCATTCTCTTGACCTTGGATCCCTCTTAAATGAGTAAGCTGTCAGGTTTTTAGTAACCTGTCAGGCTTTTAGCTAGCAATTACACTCAAAGATATTTTATCCATCTTTGTAGTAAAAATTGGTCCTTCTCCTTCCCTACTTACCCCTTATACAAGGCAATTAGAAGACCAAATCTTGAGATCCAACCTCATCCATTTTAAATATCTTTATCTTATATGCATCATATCAGAGAAAATGTAAGGGTTATAGTGAAGGTTAAAGACATTTAAGTACTAAGAGTTTCTTGCCAAGAGAAGCCAAGGAGACATTGATCTTTTTATACATTGAGTGTCTTGCAAATTCAGTTTATTGACTTATCAATTGATGCAGTATGCAATAGGGATTTTCCTGCTACAAGTTTTATTTAGAACTGGCAGATCCCAGCAAAGCCAATTTTGGCTTAATTCCGTTCACGGTGAATGAATGCAATTAATGATGTAATATTGAATCCATTGAGATGACCTCTGTGCTCACTAAGAGCTTTCTTTCACAGTGGAGTTTGATGGTAGTAACACTGAATGTCATCCAGATAAAGGTCTTTAAAGACATAAGGTGAGAGTTTACATTCAAATTTTAGGGCTTGGTCTATCGCCCATTAAAAGGTACTGGATGTGATTCACAAAACCCATTGTTGTGAATGCAGTAGACCAGCTAACACAGAGCTAGCTCAAATTTTAGGTGAATATTTTATTTATGCAAAAATATAGGTTTTGAAAGTGGTTTAAATTCCTAAAGAATTAAAAAAAAAAAAAAAGAAAATCAGTTACGCAAAAAAAACTTTACTTAAAAAAGGCATTTATAGCCTGTTTGTCAATGAACCCTCCCAAAACATAGACTAAGCAAATCATTCTGAAGCCAACTTAAAGTTCAACAGACTCAAAATTAAGGAATTTTTAGTTTCATTTCTGTATGTCAGAATATATAAACCAGCCCCCAAACATTACATTTAAATTATTCTACTGTTTTGCTGCGGAAGCAAAAAGCTTTTGTGTGTCATTAATGAAGTTAGAATCTTTGTTGTATGCATAAATATTTCATCTGAAATCATTGCTATTTATAAAATTGTAATAAACTTTCTAAGCATAGTCCAGGGAAGCTACAAAAACTCCTACTGAATTCTGTGGGAAAATGGCTTCACCAGAACAGATATAATCTGATTTAACATAGCTGCTGGAGTATGCTATAAAATGCCTAAGGCTTAGATCCCCATACATCTGAAAAAACCAGACCTTTTAAATCTGCTCTGCCTTGAGTTTGGTCCTTCCACTGCATATTTTAACCTGTAGTGAACTTGGGCAGGGACTACTATGAACACCACTGAAAAGACTGAGTAATAACAGCTTCCTCAAAAATGTGCAGATAAATATTTATAACCTTGGAAGACTGGGATGTGGCCAGACCCACTTTCTTTCTGAAGCTTTAACTGGACCTGAAGGATCACACTTCAGCATAGTACTGAGGTACGGTTGCTTATAGCATTTCTGTGGTAAACACAGAACCCAAACTCAAACTTGCTGCATGCAGACAAGCATCCACAATATGAAGTACAGTTTTTAAAGACTCATGTCAAGCGGTGAGTGAAAAGCTTCAGCTGGGACTTATGCAAAGAAAAGAGATTTTCTGCACATCCTACTGAAATTCTTTAACAGGACTGAAGCTGAAGAGGTGCTGAATTTCCACAAGTCACACAGACATTTGTAAGACTTGTGAACACTTGATATACTCCCTGATCAGCCCTGAGCTGATATAAAGCAAAGAACAGAGGGCAAAAACACGGAACAAAATAACAGTATTGCTACTGTACTTGTTTATTGTTAGAGAAAGAATAGTGGATAATCGTATTCCTCTTAGCTGTGAATGACTCACTTTTTGTCAAAGAACAGCTGTTTTGAGCCATTCTCAACAGCTGATGTCAGCTCTATCTTGATAAATATGGAAGCTTGAAAAGAGATAAATTCATGCTCTTCAGTGAGTGACACCAGGCAAAGAATGTCACCCACACCTCCCTGCTCTCTCATAGTCTTTAACTGTACACAAGCACAGGCAGTAGCAGTCTTTGTCTATGAAGTGAAAGGGATGGCTTTTAAGCCGCTTTAAGATGCTTTTAAATACTTTATTTTCTGACTTCTGCTAATGTCACTAGCATTGAGATTGCAAAGACATTGAGGAAGGGACTTGGACTCTGTGAACATGGGATTAACAGTGAATTGTAGCCACAACATCCTAGGAAAAAAAATCACACTTTCCCTTTTTACCTATGCAATGATTTAGGGTTGCCCCACGTCCGCTGTTGCATCACTTGAATGTAGTTTCCTGGCCTGGCAGGGTTACTCGGAGCACACAGTTGAGATACTTTGTGGAGATGGCCAAATGGCCAAAGTTATTAATTTAAGCCCACACTGAAGTACAAGGCTGACCTTCAGTGAACACCATCTCCACCAAGAAGGACACAGGGCACTAGTTTTTCCTGTGGCAAGAGGCCCCTGATGCCAAGCACAGCAGCAGCAAGGGTGCATCAGGACCTGAATCAGAGTCAGTGCCTGCACCCTCAGTCATTGGCAAGAGGCAGACTATGTGATATCCAGCTTGGTGACAGCCTGGACAGGCATGCACAATGCGGTTGCTTTATTTTGACCTTCCTGATCACTGTCTGTCCTGACAGCCTAGGGCGCCCCGCGACTGCATAAGGAGCCCTGCAGCTGCAAGACCATGGAAATCTCTCCAATTCATGCTAAACACTTATATCATATAGCTGTAGAGGGCAGCCTGAATCCAGCTCCCATTTCTCTTCATTGCATAAAGAAACTAGGTCTGGCAGTGCTGAGTATCAGATGCTTTGTCCTTGAATTCAGGATACCACATAGACACCTAAGTGTCCAGTACGTCCGAGCAAAGCCCCTAATTTGCTTCTTCTGGAAAGCCCTGGGCTAGCCAGGAATCCCACAAATACATGGATCACTGCTGCTAACACAGTCTAGTCTCTAGTTCTTTCTGGCTTGGGTCTTTCTATCGAAACTGCCAACAAAAGAATTAATTATAATGTCAGACATTTCTGTGCTGAGACACTTTCCACCATGAAAGAAATAGGGAGCATTTAATACTGCTCTCTGGACAACCTCTAGAAGATAGACGTGTCTGACTGTGGCCAATCTGGGTCAATTTGATTCACTCACTCTAAAAGGAAAGCATTCAAAGTCCTAATTACAAGGCTCAGACTACACGAAAACCAGGTCCATTTTACACCAGCAGGATTGTTTGGAGCCTTACAAAGGTCCAAAGGAGGGAGAAAAGTTTGAAGATCAAGGTAAAAGCAGAGGTTACATCCAAAATATGCAGGTGAGACACAGGATATAATTTAATAACCAAACCAAACCAAACCAAACAAGCAAATGCTCCACAGAATTTTGTTTAACTTTTATATTTTCATACGTATGTATTTTTTTATATATTATTGATTAAAACTGAAAAGACATTGAAGATCTGTTCTTCCTATATGAAGAGAGAAATGCAAGAATAGAGGCAATCATGATTATCTCCTCTTTCCTGTTCTTCCAGGAAAATATTGGAATTACCATACTGTATGTTATCTGTTCTTGTTCATAAGAGAGGTTTTATGCTGTGCATATTGTCATAATATCAGGGTCAACAAGAGCATGAGCCAATTTGATTTGCAAACCGTCCTCCTGCTAGGCGAGGACTTAAAGCAGGCAGACTTTGCTCTTTAGGTTCAAGAGCACAGTTCTTGCCTTGTAGAAGCTTAGCTTCCCCTAAATCTTAACAGCTCAGCTGTGCAGCAGTTCTGTGAGACAGAAAATAATCTCATACAGACCTGGAAAACTATATTTGTAATCTCAGGATTTCAGGATAGAAGTCTTAAAAAGATCTTAACTTGAAAGACAGAGGAAAACCTTTGTTTTAACCCTCAGCCAAAAACATTCACCATACTCTAGGAAAAATGCTTCATCCTTTTGATAAGTAAGCAGGTTAGAAAGTAAGACCCACACATTTAGTATTCAAAGAGCTTCTTGAAGAAGATGCACTGTGTTAGTAAATAACAGGAGCTCAGAATAATTCTCTCTTTTGCATTTCTGGTTAAAAGAAAAGCAAGAAAAACCAAAACACAACCAACACTGCACATAGCAGTCAAGGACCAGAATCAAAGGTTTTCCCTTATAAAAGAAGAACAGGCACTCATTTACTGTGAAGAGAAACAATATAGCTTTGACCACAGACCGCTCCTATTGCACTAAGTTGCATAAGTAATGCCTCTCCTCTACTCTTTCCACATCCCGTGATTCTGGCGACAGTGCTAACCTGAACTTTGGAAATTACACTATGCCTGCAGTGCCTATAACTTCTCTGTATATACTGCAGCTGGTTTTTTCTCCCTGAAAAGAGGCATCAGGATGGGAAGACAAAATGCAAACATATTAGTTCCCTGTACGTAAACCCCGGAAATGTTTTTAGTGGTGCAGCATGAACCTTTCTGTTAGAAGGTAAGATCAAAATCAGCCTTAGCTGTGAAGACTAAAAGCAATCAGGGAGTTACGTTTTCTAACAGCTGTTGGGCTCCCAAAATCTTACATAAAGAAGAGGGCATAAATAACTTGATACTCAGCTTCCCTATCTCATTGTGCTGATATTCTTTCAGGATGTAACAATTATTTTACACTGAGTGAATATGTGCAGGTTGTGGAAGATTATAGTATTTCACTCACAAATCACTTAATAAGACATTGCATTCCCCAGCATATTGCCTCACCCTGCACCTCATCCTGATTGCACGCGCTTTGTCTGGAGCCAAAAAAGAAGAGCTTAATCTTGTATTTTTTCCCATTGATATTGCATTTAAACTAGTCATCCCTCTTAGTGTGAGAACCCTGCTGAAAGGAAAATAATGAATGGGCAAGGAGCAGAGATCTAGTTGCATAGGTCAGATGTATAAATTCATGTTCTGTGCTTCTAGACACAACAGCTGTTATTCTATTATTCCAAATTGATGTCAATCACCTTATAATTTATTTCTTAATAGGAAGAATTTATAAAGTCAGGTATCATTTACACTGTGTGGTTGTATGTAACAACCTAAACATAATTCCCAGTGAAATATAATTTCCAGTCACCTCTAATTCACCCCTTTGCTCCTTTGGTATCACCCACCCATGCTACACTTTGCTTTAGCTATGCTAGTGTCTATATTATGAACATCTGGGAGTAGGAACTCTTTGCAATACCATGCTAACATTGTAAACCTTCAGAAAGACCTTCAGTACCCAGCAAACTCCAGTGCAAGAGGCTTGGATGAGATGTCACTCAATTTCTTTAAGTATGTATTATGATGATATAATAGCTTTATGAATCCTTCTTCCAGGCAGTGCCCCCAGTGAGTAGGTGACGGAGTTTGCATCATACTGAAATTGATGTTCACCCCCTTTTCTCGAAGAACTTCATGCTACGGAGATTTCACTTCTGTCTTGCTCCACTATACCAGACCCTTCACCAATGAAATGCATGGCTGTTTCTTTAGTACGGCTTGTTGAGAAAATGAACACAGGGACGTGATCTTCCCAGGAGAGGAGGAGAAGAAATGTCTGGCTGTGTTCCCTGACACCTTGCACTTGGTGTGCTGCCTAGGATCAAGATCTGCCTGTGCTAACAACAGTGTGGAAAACTCCAGAAGAGAATAGCCCCCCATGCCCTCCTCTGTCTCTGTGGGTCATGCAGCTGACCCAGCAGATGGGCTAATCAGGCAGACCTGCTAGAAAATGTAGCAATGTAAAACAAATAAATCATGGTGTGCTTGCTGCTTCAGCAAAGTCAGATGTCCCTGCACCTTCATCCCCTTCCCAGCTTCGTACTTACTCTCTCTGGTATCAGCCTTTTCCTTTTTGCTGCCCTGAAGGAGTTCTTCCACTTTCTCCTTACATTCGGGATCCCACCTGCATGTACCCTCTGGATAGCTGAGTTTAACACCCATCTGCTTTCCTATCTCTCTCCTCTGAAAGACTATGTGAAGAAGCACCCTGAATTTAAACAGCTAAATTTGAACTTTTTTCAACCATATTTGTCCATCAGAACAGGAGGAATAAACATCTTGCCCCTTCATGCCTGCTGCTGAGCAATTTTTCTCCATGGTCCCATGAGGTATTCATGAATGTATGAATGAAGAAATAAAGGTGGAAGGAAGGTGAATTTCCATGCAAGGAAGCCAGCTGCACGAAGTGAAGGTGTGTGTTTCCCTGCTAATGTTCCCATCGAAATGGGCCATGTCAAATTTACAAAAAGAATATGAAAAGGTATGTAGCTAAGATCACGAGCTCACTGCCTTGCCAGAAGTTTGATTAAAAAAAACCATGCACAAATCTCTCCAACCACACACTTGTGGGTATCTCATGCCTGTAAAAATCTGTTTCTATTAACCTGTCACATAGATGACAGTTCATCATATCATCCCACAGTCAGGCAGCAGAAAATTCCACTGAAGATGGAATCCCACTGAAGAGCTGAAGATGCAAGACACTGTCCTCCAAGACACTGTTCATATTTTCAAGTGAATTTAACACGTTAAAAAATGGTGGAGACAATCAGCATCTTGCACTTAACCTCTGAAGATTAAGATCGAGATGAGCTCCTGTCAGTTCCCATCAGCTCCGCTGCAGAAAGAGCCACCTCTGAGCTAAGACGTTTGGTCACACTTCTGACTCCAGCTGAGGTGGGTCAGATTTGGGGCCAGCTTTGGTCATGGAGTTTGTAATGTCATTCTCCATCCACACATACATGAACATCTCGCAGAAGTCAAAAATCCAAGCATCATCTTGTGTCAGTTTTAAGTATTTCTAACAAGAACTGGGTGTGAACCACTTACTGAGAGGCAAACATATATCAATACGTTTCAAGGGGAAGAAAAATATAGGTTGATTCTGCTTGTCTGATCGCCACCCCTCTCTTGCCTCTCTTGAATTTCTCACATGGTGGTGTTGAAGCAGAAAATCGCTGTCAGTCCTTGTTAGAGGGCTGCACCAACTAGTATGAGGCAGACTTACAGTTTTCCAAAGGATTACACTGGCTCCATCTCCTTCTCTGCAATCAGATTGCTAATGGACTCACTGCTTATCCAGTTACAGAGCTCCACACAGAAAGCTGGGGAGGTGTTTAGGGCTCTAAAGGCTCAAAAGGAGAACGGTAAAATTACTCCCGCTGACTGCGCAGCAGGGAATTTAGAATACAACCAGCTATAATACTACTGTTCAGACGCTTCATGGTTCAAGATAAAGAACAAACTACCTAATTGCAGCAACACACACGTCCAAGATAAAGCATAATATGCTTTACAGAGGATTTTCCACTGCCTTTTGTACTGAGCAAGAAGCAATTTACATGCAGTCATAATTTTACAGTATTGCTTTTTTTAAAGCAGATTGCTACTGTTTTAACAGCTTTTGTTCTGCTTGATGATGTCACCTTTACTGTCCCAATTCTGCCTTTTAGGGGCATGTGGGGGGATCTTGTGCTCGTTAATTACTCTATAATTTTTAACTTTTCTGAAACGGAATGCCAGTGGATTAAGACTGAGACATGAATTTCTGAATTCTACTTCCCTGACTGAATGTTTTGCAGATCTGCTGAGATGACCAGAGTAATCATTTTGCTTTTAAAACTCAGGAGCCCAGTTCTCATATTGAGCAACATTCCTGACTTAGACTATGTTTTCTTGAAGGAAGACAAATACGGTAGCAGAATGCGAGTGAAAACCACTCGTATTGTACACTTCTAGAGATCGGAGACCAATAATTAAGAATCATGCAGAATTGTTTAATGTTTCACACCAGTGCAGATGCTGCATTGTGAAAAAAATCATTTTTCAAACCTTTCTGAAGCTAAACAAAATCAATTACATTCTGAGGCAGCAAAATGTATTTAATGGTCTGAACTGCTTAACATTTATTTGTAACACCTCAAGGTTGGCACTAAACAGGATTCAGTAAGCTTTCTAGAAATCTTTGCATCATAGAATCATAAAATCATAGAACAGTTTGGGTTGGAAAAGACCTCTAAAGGTCATCTAGTCCAACTACCCTGCAATGAGCATAGACATCTTCAATTAGACCAGGTTGCTCAGAGCCCTGTATTTAAATGTTTCCAAGGATGAGGCATCTGCCACCTGTCTGGGCAACCTGTTCCAGTATTTCATCACCTTCAGAAAATTTTTTTCCATATATCTAGTCTAAATCTACCCTCTTTTAGTTTAAAACCATTATGGCTTGCTCTGTCACAAAAGGATCTACTAAAAAGTTTGTTGCCATCTTTCATATAGGCACCCTTTAGATACTGGAAGGCCAGTATGTACCCCTGAGGGACACAGCTTGTCACCAGTCTCTATCTGGACACTGAACCATTGACCACTACCCTCTAGATGTGACCTTCCAACCAATTCCTCATCCAGTGAACAGTCCACCCATCAAATCCATATCTCTTCAATTTAGAGAGAAGGATGTTGTGGGGGGCCAGGCCAAAGGCCATACAGAAGTCCAGATAGATGACATCCATATCTCTTCCATTGTCCACTGATATAGTCACTCCACCATAGGAGGCCACTTAGCTGGTCAGGCAGGTCTTAACCTTAGTGAAGCCATGTATTGACTAGTATCTTGCTCATAATCATTCCTTGTTATTAAGAAAATGTTCTATTTCTATGAAGAAGGTAAAAAAACAAATGTTCTGTCCATCGTGTTAGTTGTCTCCATTAAGCTGTCCTTCAAACTCTTTCTCAAGGAAAAGGTGACTCTGTACAGCCCTTTGCCCCTCTTTAGCCCATTAATAAACCAGATGGTAGCTGGAAGCATGAGAATATATCTGCTGGGGAGGTGGTGAACAAAGATGCTTATCATTTTCATTAAACCTTTTTTTACATATCCAGTAGTTTTGCAGTTGGCATTGAGGTCTTCCACTTTGATATTGCATTATTGTTGCCAAGGTCATGCTGACAATTAGTTCAGTGGCTGAAGAGGATATGTATCTGCATGACTACTTCCATTGAAGGAAAACTGTTTGCAGTGTGACTAATGTACTGCAATGTATTGTATATGTATGCTTTGTATATATATAATGATTTTTAAAACAGTCACTCTTGCTGCATTGCACTTGGCATAGAGCTCAGGGTCTCATATTCAGAACTCAGCCAGCTGAAGGAGCAGCATTTCATCCAGAGCAGAGAGGTGACTCACATGAAACCTCCTGAAAAGACCCATTTACACAATGTTAGCCATCAAAGGAGAAAATTTGAATAAAGGATTTTTGCGTTTTTCAGAGCCTTTTTAAGAGTGCTAGATACCGGACTAGTTCCCTCAGTTTCCTCAAACAACTTGGGAAAAACCTCCAACTCCCACATTCCAGGTTATAAAACACACTTCAAGGGCTTCTCTCAGAATGGTTTTGTCTTGTATCAGAGTCTCTCATTCATCAGCAATATGCCTCAGAAGTTTTAAGACAGCCATGTGTTTTCATGGCTTTAGGATGCGTAAAAGATTTGTTTTTTTTCTCACATCATGGAAGGATGTTTGAACACAGTAAATTAACTTCTGTTTCTAGTTCTCTGCTGCCTGATAAGGCCTGGGGTTAAAATATATGATGTGTACTGCCAGCACTTGACTGCTGTCACTGATCGTTGAATCATTTCCTTCGTTCACTTAAAGTTACATGTAAAGGATGAATCAAATACAGCTGTTACTGAATTACTTTCAATTAAAAAGAAAATCTGTGAGAGTGATTGACACAACAACTGATGGTAAAGGCTGTAGTGTATGAAGCCTTTTTACCTGTCTTTTGTATCTCACCCTTTGAGATCCTTCTAATCCAGCAAAGAATAATGCAAAAGTAACACAGGGCTGGAAAAGATCTCCTGGCTACTAAGTGGTCCTTGTTCCATTTCAGCCCCTGTGCCACATGAACTCTTTATTGCCCTACCGAGATCTGCACCTGCTCTATTATACTGTGGTCAGATGCCAGCCACCATCTCACAAAGCCACCATCTCTCCCTTGCAATATGATAAATGCCAAGTTCATCAGGTTAGAAAGATGATTTCCCAGTAGATTAAGAAATTACAGGAGCATCATGTATAAACTACTCAAAAGCAACAATTTAACAGACTGATAAAGAAACCCAGCGCATTTATTTCTCTTCAAAAATAAAAGTGGCAAATATTAGGTCAAAACCAAAGAGGATCTGCAGGAAGGAAGAAGTATGTAAATGAGGCCAGCAATAGCCTGATACCCAGAGCAACAGAGAATGAGGAGAGGCAGTGGCATTGTTGAAGAGAAGGATTACATTTCCCATTTGAATAAGATGGTGAATTCAATGAGCATCTGATCATCGGAGAAACTGCAGAGGACAGCTGTGCTGGATTTGCTGTCGTCTGGGATACCCCCAGCCTGTCCAGACCTAAAAGTGCTCTTCTATATGACTTCTGCCAAGGATTCTACACCAGGTGTGCAGTCAAAGGCATGTCAGCTACAACCATTGCAGGTAGAAGATGGGAAATTTAGACTTTCCATTCAAATATAAGAGGAAATTTGTTTGCAGATGTATTCAGTCAGATGTGTCAAAAATCTTCTTAGGTTTCTGGTAATTAAAGTTATGCACTGAAAACAACCTCGAAATGTTTGCACACACAAAAGTAGGGCCTTTCACAGCTTCCAGCAGGCCAGGCGCTATGTGGAGCTAGGGTCTTCGGGGACTCTTCATGGTGGTGGCAGGGCAGGGTCAAGCAGCCTGGACCAATTCCACCACCACAGCCAGGGAGCAGGGCAGCTGGCGCAGCCCCAGACCCAGGCACCAGACACCTCCCTGGGGGTGGGGATAGGCACAGGCTAACACGTCTTCCAGTAACATTCAGAATGTCACCACGAGACCAAAGGTGTCTGTGGTCTCAGCCTTCACCTTTTCCTAACCTTAATGTATTTTTAAATGGCCAGGCCTAGGCTTGACTGCCATTCCTCAGGCTAGGAAAATGCTGTATGTTAGGAAACTGCAGGAAATTCTTCAGATGAGAGGAGACAGGGTAGAAAGCATCACTCAATGGATTCTACCGTCAAGTCCTGCTTTTCAAGCATCTTCATGCAGCTGACACACTAAGGAGCAGCAGCTCACAGCTGGATCAGAAAAGCTTCCTGAGGACCCAAGACAGGCAGAGACCTTCACAGAACTCTGTTTTGGAGGGCTGAGCAGAAGGTGCAGTGGATGTCTAAAGTGGAATTATGCAAGATACTCTGCACTGAAGAGGAAGGATGTTAAATGGCTTATTTACAACATAATTTCCTCTTCACTTGCGGATGACCATCAGTATTTGTGTATGTGTGATATTCTTCTCTAGTTGCCTCCAACTATGTCAATTTTCTAAGTCTTAATAAACAGATTTCCCACAATTAGAAAGACATAACAGGGGATGATCTGCCTGCACAGGGCACCACTCTGCTATTTGGGGCTAAACCTTGCACAGTCACTTGTGAAAAGCAGTCTTACGTATACTGAACTCACACTTTTTGCTGCTACTAATTACCTCACAGAGAGTTTACAATTGTCTTGGTATATTTACCCAAACCAAGTTTGTTTCTGAACACCCCTGTGAGCTCTGGTAATTGAGTATTCAAAAAAAAGCATCAAAGACAGTTACTGATTCTGCTGTGGAGCTGCCCCAATCCTTTTCCTCTGTTCTTAGACCAGCAATATCAAAACTAAGATTTGTTACAGAGATGATAAGAATTTTAGCAGGCAATCTTATTCAATCCTTTAAGGAAAGACAGAGTGTCAGAATACAATTGAATGGCCCAATTAACCTCAGCATAGTATAATCAACTGGCAATATAGAAGGAAAATGACAGAAGTTCCTCTTGCAAGAAGATCATTTAATCCTCGTGGCATGAATATCCACATTTCAGAGATGACCAGAACTGTGATGTAGGCAACTCCTTTACCATCTCTGCAGTTTAGATACCAGTTTACAGAGCTTTCTTCAGCAAAATAACAGTGGCAGAAAGAGTGCAGTTTTGAAACTAGCCCTCAGTCTAGGATAAATTTGACTTTTGGATATAAATAGCAGTAACACCTGCCTAACCTAAATGCTCATTTTACTTTAAACTAGTTTAATTTAAGCAATAGAAGTTACACTTACTTTTAATGGGCAGCAGCTGTTCATTAAATTTATAATGACATTTAGATACCCTGGTGATAGACATTCAGAAATATCATATACATAGAGACAGAAATTCATTAGTAGCATTACTGAGATGGTTTGGAAGTGAAATTAACTTGAAAAGAGACACTTGTTTCAGTTCCATCTGCAGTTTGGAAACCTGGGCTACTTTCTAAGGCATATAGTGCACTGCAGAGTGTGCAATATTAGTTAGAGTCTATCCTACAGAAAGTCTGAAGAACTTCCCTTGCAAAGAAACACACTCTTAGGATTCTTCTACTAAATTATCATTATACTACGACTGAAACCTATATTGGCTTCACTTTCAATTATATGCAGATATACATTTATGTACAAATATTGCATAGAGATATGTATGTCATTTGCCCAAAGTCAGTAGAGGGTGCATTAGAGTTTATGCACATGAGAGCATATGCATGTTAGAGGAGCTGTTCATTTCTTATGAGCCCTGGCTGTGTCCTTCTGATGTCAGATGGAATATTTTTATCAACTTCAGTAGACCAAAGGTTTGACCCACACATTAGGGACTAACACAGAAAATTATTACAGAACTCTAGTAACCAAATGGACTTATTCTTTTATTACTATGAATGCTGCCTCTTAATGCATTAATAGCACATTAATATCCATCTCTAATTTCTTAGCTTAGGCCTCTTCCTCATGTCAAATCCATTTCTCCTCTCTAAAAGTAGTACTGCTAAGATCCACCTGTACCATCTTATCTACACAAAGAAGTTATACATTTCACAGTCTGGAAAACTACATAGGATCATGATTAAAACTGTTATTCCAACTTTCATTATTACGGTAGCCAAGTTCAAACAAGGTTGCATGGCATTTCAGGTACTCTGCAGTGACATATTTGCAACCTTTTTCACTTCAGTGGGACTGCCAGATGTTATCATTTGCATTTCATTAAGCAAATCTGTTTATTAAACATAGGAAATGACTAGAAAATGACTGGATTAGAAGAAATCATGTAAAGTGACACACAAAGAGCTTTGCTATCTTGGTTCAGCAAGGGTAGAAGCAACACAGTCATTCACTTTAGTAGATATGGCCTTGATGATGCAGCCTACATATCTGTTATCTAATAGTGTTGATCAGCAGGAGCAGATCTGTAAAGTGAAAGAGTCTGAGAACCCAACATCCATACAGCACACATCCCAGGGTTTTGTTTTTCCCTTTTTTTTCAGAACAGCTCTAGTCCAGTTCCACAGACTGAAGACTGTGGCTGCAGTGTGTTAGCTATGCTACTAGAGAGCATTTTCCACTTTAGCTTCATGGGAACCAGAGCACAGTAAGTGTGAGTAGGGACACTTATTTCAAAACACACTTCTGATCCAAAATAATGCACTCAAGTAGATAAAACCATATAAAGCAGAATTTTTATGTGTAGAAGAGGAGGCTTCATGCTGGAGCTGCTCAAAGAACTGTATTTGAATAGCTCTGATGAATTAGAAACATCACACCCTCACACAGTTCTCTCTGTATAGTTCTCATTTTTCTCTGTTGAATAAATCCTAGCATGGCAGGAAACTCATTAGCAAATTCTTTGCTGAAAGTAATGCTTATGTAAGTTGAAGACAAGCACATTATAGGAAGAATGTTTTGATTAATTTGCTGTTCATTAACAGTACACCTTGGTGACTATATAGTAAATTATCTTTTGAAGACAATCATAAAGACTATACACAGCTGCACTTTTTGATAATCTAGTGTTCTGGAAACACTTAATTACCTTTAATAAATGTTCAGTATTTTTTTAAGTTAGGTCCCCATTTAAACTCTGTAGCACACACTTGCAGAAGCACTGGCAATCAGAGGTCCCAGAAGGCTTCTTCCAAGAAATCTATCATTGCAGAGTTATATAAAGTACTCCTGCTGTTAAAGAGTGGCCAGGGTTGTATGTGGCCTTGAATCAGAGCTTGAGAACATATATCAGCTCTTCCACTGAGAACTTGCAGGAAGTTATTTTTCCAGCAGGTCAGCTGGGTCACTTACTACGATGAACCTTAACCTGGATCATGCTTGTTTAGCATCCAATATCATTGCAAATCCAAAACTTTGACCCTACTTCCTTTAGTCATCTTTTGATCACCTTTGTCAGAATACCTAGCTAGTTTGACTATTAAATTAGCGACATCTTCCTTTTCACCAGATTAACAGATGGGCTTTATTGTGAGAAAAGAAGCAGTAAATGAGCAGGTCTGTGGGCTTTTTTCCAGTGAAAAAAGAAAAAAGAATTTAAATGCGGGATATCTTTCTGTACTGCATCTGTGCACTTCCCCATTTTAAGGGATATTGTGGTGGTGATGAAGACATCATCAGTGTTTTGACTACATATACTAGCTACACCAGCTGTATCACTCACAGGATAACTAGTAACAACATTGCACCAAGATGGCCTGAGGTAGTTCTGTTTGGCTAACATAACCTACTACTAGACAAAGTATTCTTCACTGCAGTGCTGCCATGTATTATCATAAGCAAGCCTCTTTCATTCACTTACTGTTTCTAAGGGACAAATTAAAAAGTTCTTATACACTGCATTTATTTCTAGGTTTTTAAAGAGCTTTATGATACTCAGGACAAAAGCACTTCCATAAATATAAGTAAGTGCATTCTCATTTTCTCTTCAGTTTGCACGTGCTTATTTTTCCAGTAGGTTTGCACAGAACATGATTCTCCTTTCACTTGATTTTAGCTAAGCCTGGTCTGCTCAGAAACCTCCTCACAAGTTTCACTCAACTGCTGAGAAAAGATTGATGGGAGTGACTTACCAGTTAATAATTCATTAAAAGAAAATGGCTCTTCCTGCCAAAGATCTCCTTACTTTGCCAGTCTGTAACATCAGGTAAGTGGGACATGCAGTGGTCTGCTATCACTGCTTCTAGTCCTGCTTCTCCTGAAGGAGAGGGCAGTGAGTACTGACCAGCAAAAACACATCACAGACACAGCATGTTATTAACAGCTCTTGCTCATTAAAGAGAACAAAGAGCCATATTTCAGGCTAACAGCACAACATCTGCCAAAAATCTGCAAGGAGCAGTTATAAACACAAGTGAGTACTTTGTGTGCACATGCAGGTAATGGCAAACTTCAATCAAATAACTTGGATGAGTAGGTAGCTTTCCAAACACCTCCCTGGCTTTCATCCTGAGGCACAATGATGTGCACAAATCAGGAAGCTCAATAGCATTACCCTATGGAAATTAGTCCCCAGAGTCCAATGTTCCCTTTTCTTTCTCCAGTACCCCTAAAATGACTCCTCTTAAACCCACGACTTGTTACAGAGATAAAAAGAGTTTGAGGAGTTAAATCTTCGCCAGTTAAGAAGGAAGAAGTGTAAAGGCATGATGCATGGAGAAAGCTGGTAGGAGGCTCCTGGAGCTCTGTAAAACATTCCTTCCTGCCTTGCTGTTAGATCAAATTAAATATTTGATTCAGTTTTCTCTCAATAGGCAGAAAAGACTTGAATGCGTTCAGTTTTGAACTATTGTTATTAATACTAACAGGGGGGTAGATACACAAGGAATGCTGCCCCCCAGCCCTCTGATCTATGGCTCTGGGGAGAGAGCCCAACCAGCTTACACAGGCTGGAAATAGTGCAGCATTTCTGAAAGAGATATGCAAAATCTGGTACTCTGGGGAAAAGCCACCCTAAGTCATCAAAACAGAAAAAATGTTGTCTTCAGATTCTCCCTATTTGTGACTCTTAACTCAAAATCTTTTACCATACTGGTAAGCACCTAGGTTCACAGGGAAATGGAGGTGACCTTTCAGGCATCATTGTTCCACCAGGCAATCTTCAAACTCCAGGTGTTACAATGGGCACTGATTAATGCTGGGCTGGTGCCACGATATTCATGCATCTTGCTCTGTTTGTTTCTTTCCTGAAATGATCAGGAAACAGCCCTTTCATTCAAAGCTCTGATGGGGATTTGCTTCCCTCGTTGGTGTCAGCAGCTATCTGAGATGCAGAGATTTGCATTTAGCACCTGCTTTTGTCCTCATGGGGTTGAACTCTGAGCCCTGTCTATGCATCTATAGGCTCCTTTGTGGGCTGCAAGAAAGGTGTTCATTATGGCATTCATTACGAATGCCATAAAAGCCATTCATTCCTGCATGGAAGAGGGGGACAAACAGTTTCACTGGCTGGTGGTTGAGGATGCTCATCTGAGAGAGAAGATACCTGAGCACTACTGACTATGTGGTTTATATCAAGTAATTTTTAATAAAAGACTACCACAGATAATCTGAGGAGTTAATTTTTGGGAATGTTTAGGAATTAAAATGGGTTGCTGAAAGGGTTTCACATTTAGTAGCTCCTGCAAATTAAACCATTTTGTCAGCAGGTCCATGTCCAGTGCAGCACTGCATGCTGGCTGGCGTAGCTTGCCTGGCTGCTGTGGTTCCTGCCAGAGCTGCAGAAACAGTTCAGGTTTCTCCATATGGCACTGAACCATGTGGCACTGACACACTCATTACTTCTTCATATAGAGGGCTTGCTCTGAAGAGTTTTGCTTCCCACCTGAGCCATCTTACTGACATTAATAAAGCTGACATCCCATGCCCTTACAATTAAAAGCAGGTGTGCTGCAGCAAGAGTGGGACCTAAATTCAGAGTGTTTTAATTCTGAGCAAATACTACAGAAATAGTCAGGAGTCCTGACTCTGCAACCTGTAGTTGGACAAGTAACTCCATTACCTTAAACACATAAAATAATACCCAGAAGAATGTAGTGAAGTTTTCCAGAGGTCTCAAAAATTATTAAGGACTGCACAGTTTTGAAAACAGCCCAATGCACTTTCATATCAGGTTTCTTGTAGCCTTACAGACAGAGATAGGTTAGCGTGTCACGGAAAACCAAGGTGGACTTTAACAAAAAAACCCTTGTCAGCCCTTACAGTTTTCCCACTACATTTCTTTATACCATTTAAAAGGGATTGACCTTTTTTCTTTTGCATTGGTCTTCTATTCTTACTGTATTGCACAACTGAAAGATCTAACATCCTTAGCTTCTAAGGTATTCATTTTCATCAAACTACTCCAAGAAACAAAGTTAATAAGTGGGAAACTGAAGCACCAGAGCACTGAAGAGCTCCAAGAGCCATTCAGGAAGTTAGTTCAGGGAGCACTGAGCCCATACAGACCTTCTAAGTTTAACACCAAGACCTCAGCTATTCAATCATCCTTCCTTTCAATTGCACCATTTTACCTGTCTAGAGATCACTTTCACATGATAAATCTGTTTAATCATAAAAATACTTATATACATTGTCTGTTAATTCATAACAAGAAAATCAGGATATTTTTACTGAATTATGGCCATTCTGTATCAGGTATTTATGAATACCAGGGCTGTAACTCCTTATTCAATAAAAAAGGTATGTATTCATTTGAATGAATGCAAATAAGGACCATTGATTCCTTTGACCCCTTTAATTCATTAGCCAGGCAGATTAGTTTTTTAGATAAAGTGGAAAGGAAAAAATATACCCAAGGTGAATTTTGAAACAACTGTGTCAAACTGAAACTGATCCTGGAGTGATCCTTATCTGCTAACTATGGGATATTTGTTCCTTTGAACGTCAGAAGGATAAAATCAGTCTAAAGTCTCATGTTAGCAACTGGCAGCCACTTAAGAGCACTGCGCCTGAGAACAGGCTTTACTTTATCGACCATAAAAGTAAACAATGTGTCTTACCATTCTACTACTTAGGTGGTAAAATACTTTGAGTTTGTAAATTTCTGAGTTTTCCAGTCTGTAAGTATACAATTTTTAATGGGCTAGTACTTTACTTAAAAGCAGTCCTCAGCAAGGATCTTGTAACACCCAGCCACTGCATCATTAAATATTCTGACCTTTGCTTCCAGGACTGGGAGCTGGGCGAAAGGCAAGGACACGAGGTTCTTACAACCCAAATGGAAATTTTCAAAGTGCTTGGTCTGGTGGGGACCACCCTGGGCCCAAGGGCTTTACAATACAGTCTCTAACAAGGCTAGCTGTATGATACAACGATGGGCCCTTTAAAGTATTTCTCCTCAGAATCTGTGTGGCTACATGGAGGTATATATAAAGAGAAGAATTAAATGGGGCAGCTACAGAACTGAGTTTTTCAAATAAGCTTGCAAAATTTTTCAAGGATTGTTTTAACACAAGGCAAGCCAGAAGCCTGATTCCAGAAAAAAGGAAGCTCCCATACCCTGGTCTTCAACCATCACAGTGTGTGAAGTGTTCACTGGGGTGTGGGAGCTGGGATTACGCTCTCCTACTCTGCCCATGAGGATTTGAATCCACGGTGCCTCACACTTTTCAGGGGAGGAAAGCTCTCACTTTCAGGTTATCACGTGCGTTTGGGGGCAGAGTGGAGGAAGAAAGCCCACTTGCGGTTTTTCCTCTTGGAGATGCTTATTTTATATAGGATTGTTAAATTTTAATTGGACAGAAGATAAGCATTACTGTCTAGATGCTCCTCTGGGCAAGGGGACACCCGTGTCGGTCCTGTCTCTTGTTACCACCTGAACAGCAGTGGAGCAGGGATGGGAAGCCAGGTCCCTGCTCCTGCTCTCTCCTCCAGTTCAGGTGAGCACTCCACTGCTCGATGATGCTCCTTTTCAGCTGAAGGGACATGTAGCTACACAATGCAATGCCAAATGGCTGCAAGGGGAGGATGCAGGACAGCCCCAGCCTGCAGTACCCCACTGCCTGCTCCTAGAGCACTCAGCCCTGCGACTGAGTACACAGGCAGAAAGGAGAGGGTGAACATGCTCTTGCCACATTGGGAGATGCAGCAAAAACACAGGGAGAGGTACAAATCCTGAAGTAAGATCCTTCACCAGTGTCCACAGGAGTTGGAGTTCACTGGAGTCCAGAGCAACTGGAGTTCTTCTGGGAATCATTCTCCCCTCCCCAGCTCAACATACCCCTCACTAAAGGAAATGGGATTTGAGGGACACAGAAATAAGGAAAAATGGCATCTAGGGCTACACTAAGAGGTTTCTCATCCTGCGACATGCAGGACCAGGGTCTGATTTCTGGCATTCAGCAGGAGGCCTGACAGTCTCTGGATAAGGGGAGTCAGGGCAGAGGACCCGTGTGCCACAGCTCAATGGGTGCATTATGGTCTACTCTAGACATCAATAAAAACATTGCTTTACTTTCTTGGTTATTTAGCTCTGAATCACCCATGAAAATGGGAAAATATTCCTTGAAAAATATACCTGTGCTCCTTATAATCTCATTTTCAAGAGTGAGTCATAGATCCAACTGACTTCAAGATTCTTTGGTTATACAGAAGAAATGAAAGACGAAAGATTCCTGTGGGTAATAAGAATTTGTCACATCTATGGTATACCTGGCTGTCATCCTGCAAGCCCTGGTAACAGGGTTATGAGCAGGCAGAGGAAGCATGGCAAGAGCTCTAGTGTTCATCAGATGCAGATCACCAGCAAGAAGCTCACTTATAAAATAACAATTTAATTCAACCCTGTGTTAAGCAAATACATTGGAACTATTTCTATCTACTATGTAAATAATGAACTTCATGTCATGTGTCACAGAAGACTGATTAATCCTTTCTTGCATTTTAAATTATCCAAGTGTACTAAATATGAAAGTGTCTTGGATGACTTTAAGAGGTACCTATGGAAACATTGGGACAAATCTGCACACTACCATCCTCCACACAACTGCATTTCAGGCTTTATTCAAAACCCCCCTGGAGAAAACAGGATTCTTTCCTTCCAGATCAGACTCTTGCTCTGCAGGCAAATTCATGCTGATGCATTTAAAACAAAGTATTTCAAAGCTTTGTCTGCATGCAAATGTAGAAATATGGGGTTTGAGCAAAATGAGGTACACTCACCACTCTTGGATGCATATTTACCACAGGAGCCAAAATGTTGAATATTGACCCTACAGGTCTTGAAGCTGTAAATGCCAGGATATTACAAAAAATAGCAACTAATATCGAAGTCATTGCCACTTTTCCCTACTTCTGAATTCCCTTCCTTTAGATAAGATTAGCTTTGCTCTACAGGAGCAGTTCTTCCTTCCCAGATCCATATGTTTTTAACACAAGTGGTAACAAGAAACTGGACAACCCATTTACAAATGGGTTAGTCACTAATCCAACAGCAAATGCAGACTACCATGCAATAAACAAGCTTAGGTTTCAAGCCATTAACAAATATATAACTTTAAGTCAGAGACCTCCTGGCACTGCTCATCACTTTAATGAGGAGGCATTTTGTTGTGTTTTGTGCCCCCTGACCTGGCGGTTCACCATTTTCCTATCCTCCCCTACTTGTCCTAGCAGTCATTAGAGCTGCTGAAGAATTTCTCTAATTATTGAGAGTCATTTGTTCATCTAACCCAGCCACCTTGGTCCACAGAGGTACCATGAGAGTTGTCAAACTGATTTTGCTCAGTTCATGTATCTCCCCGATACACACAATCATCTTGCAGCCAGTTAAGCTGGCATTAAGGCTGCTTTCTATGAAGAATACAGAGCCAAGCTGGAGGAGTGTCAGGACAACAGTTACTGGGACTCCTTCCAGTAGTGTGAGATTTCTTGGGCATGGTGACCTGGTACTGCCTTACTGAGGTAAGTCTGCAGGAGCTGATAAAACAAGTGTATTTCCTACTAAAAGCTTAAGGAACCTCTCTCCTTGCTCTCCTCCTAATTAAAATCCTGAGGAAAAAAAAACAAAAACCCAAAAAACAACAGGCAGTAATAAATTTCATTCTTTTCAAGCAACCATAGAAACTAACAAATTTGAGCAGTTTTGTTAGTTTGTTTTCATAAAAAAAAAAAAAAGCCAGGGGCCCAAACCCAGAATATCCTGATTATGCACGAATGTTTGCTTAGAAAAGGACCCAGGTCCAAAAGGAGATAAAAAAAAATCCAACCAGAAAAGCTGATAATGGAGATTGAAGCAGAGCTGCATGTCCCTAACTAGCATGACTAGGTGACTAGTGCTCCTTGACAGCTAACATAATTGCATTAGCAATGATTTAACTCACATTTTTATAAATGCCACAGGCATTAGAAAGACTTCAGCATTAACAGTTGGACTCGATGATCTTAAAGGTCTTTTCTAACCTAAACGATTCTATGAATCTGCGATTCTATGATTGTCAAGGAGAACTACTAAACCAATTACACCAAAATCCCTTTGATGGTTCCAGATATTTCTATTTAGATATTTCTATCTAAAATACTTACAACCACTCTCTGACTGCTTTCTCTCTGATTTAAAGCAATTGACTCTATAAACCCCCTGTATGCTACCAAGGAAAGGAATGAGAAATCTTACCTGGTAAGGATAACACCTACTAACAATAATAGAAACCTATATTTAGGTTCTGTTACTTCATGCCTGGTTAATCTGGAGAGCATGTCCGGGAGAGCAACTGGTGTTAACCAGTCTGACAGCATGATGCCCGCAGCAATACGAACTTGCTAATCTTAAGTTTAAAAAAGATCTTCACCAGTAATTCAAGTCAACTATGTCTGACCTGACTAGCTTTATCTTAGACTATTTGCTTTATTTTGTCTCCTCTTTTTTGGTGGTGGCAAGGTTTGACCCTAATTTGGTATAATGTCTTGATCATTATGTAGCCTGCATTGAATTGTAGAGACAGGAAATTTATAGATTTTCTAAACTAACATTTTGAGCTCACTGGAGCTAAATGAAACAGCAGACACTTACATTTGAAGTCCCTCCAGGCCCAGTTATATGCATAGTTTGATGGCCCTTGCAGTTGAAATCATAAATTAGCCATGGTCCCAATCAAAAAATTGTTTTATCCTACTTAGGAGGTTTAGGAAGGAGTTCACCCTCCCCCAGCTTGAGCTACAGTACATACCATAAAAGATCCTAAAACTGATGATAAAGATGATAATTTTTTCTGTCTGCAAGAAAAAGCCTTCATGAAGTGATAGTGAACATCTGCAGCTTCCACTGCTTTGATATGATGTGTGTGTAGAATTTTGTAAAGTTGTAGGATGTGTTCATCGGTGCCTAGATATAGGCTTTGGAGCCTGCTATAAATCTCTAAATTGGAGTGTATCAGGCAATCTGACAAAACAATACATATTATTCCTTTTGCCAAACTTTCCTACTCTTAGGTGAAAGAAAGATCCATTTGAAAAACTGAGCTGCAAAGTGCTACATTTTTACTTGTTTTCTAATATTTGCTAACAACTTTGGTTCAAAGCACAGAAAATCACATCAGACATTCATGTAGCTTACAATATTAATAAACTTACTCAACCTCAAGAGACCTTCAAAGATCACAACATCAGGACTTAGAAGCACAAAACTCTTCCTCTCTAAGAAAGTTTCAAACACCAAAGAAATTATGGTTTTAATTTGCCTGAATTCAAGCAGAAAAATGTAACTCTTCCAGAAGCAGTCTTATGATTTTTCTTTATTATAGAAATAAGCTTTAATTGAATCACAGAATGGTTTCATTTGGAAGGTACCTTAACTTTGTTCCCTTTGTTTTTTAAATAAACTTTTAAAAATTAAGATCCACACTATTTAGTTTTTCTCATGATATAAGATATGCTTTCAGCAGCAACACTCCTCCCTGGGATGGGAGGAAGTGAATATTACTTGGTCCTTCAGCTCCTGCCACCAAAGGCCCAGCCAGCTCCTCCCCGGCAAAGGACACTAATGGCCATGTATATAGGTTTCTGCACGCATCAGTGGTATGGGCTCCCTGTTTGTAAAACTAGCAAGCAGGCCAGTTCGATGAAATGAATCCATCATTCTGCTTCCCAAAAGCATACTTCCTCTTTTCACATACATCCTTTGTGACTATTGTGACAGAAGAAGGAGGAATAAGGCCCAGGAGCTATGGGTCAGGGTACATTACAATCATATTAGTTAATGAAAAAGACATACTCTCAAAGTTTAAATGCCTTCCTACAACATTCAAGACTGTCTGCAGACCCATCCCAGATTGAAGCAGTTCTTTCTTATGGTCTGCACAATGGATAAGTGCAAAAATCCTGCTTGAATTTAGGATCCCTCAAGGGGGTCACCTCTGGTGGGATTTCCTGAGCCATGCCTTCCACATGCAAGTCCCAACATTTTAGGAACATGCTGCTGCTGTGTGCTTGTGCCTCACTGGTTTTTAAATATGCAGAGAAAGGAGATCATGAATGGTCATTACCGGTGATCTCTCCTTGAAGAAATGACCATTAAGAAAGCTTCCGCCAGCTTTGTCGCCTGAAGAATCCAGCCTGCCCACTACGCCATCCTGTGAAATCAAAGCCTCCTCCCACTTTCTTGAATAGTATCTGCTTTGCACATTAGTTTTAGGAACAGATGACCTTGAAGATTTATGGGTAGCAAGAGGGAAGAATATGAGTCCTGTGTGAGAAACTAGAGAAGCTCTGTGTACTACGGCTTTTACACCAACCTGCAAAGCATCAGCAAGCCAGACACAATGTTCATTGTTGCTGAGTTAAAAGAAGCCACACCCTGGCATCCAGGAAAGAAATGTGGCTTGCAGTATTTAATAATACACCTCCAGGTTACTTGAAACATTAAAGTTTAAAGATTAATCCTGCTCTATGAACTTGGCTTGTCAATGGAAAACATAAGGTGAAAAGGATTGTTCTAAGTCTCTAGAAAAGTGCTGGAAAGGCTCACTGGAGTTAGCAAACTCTTTTCAAAGGTAAAGGCTTTAAGTGTTTCAAAATCTTAAGAGCAGTCATGCAAACCACTTCTAATTCCTCCTCTTATCTGTACCCTAGATAATATCACAGAAGGGATGAGTCAGCCTAAAAGGTATGTAGGATATTCCTGAAATAAATAGAATAGAGCAATTTCAAATGGAAAATCAGAATTAAACTGCTCTTAAGCATGTGGGGTACCCACAGAGAAAGCTTTTGGTTAGTCAAGCATAAACTCCATAGGGCAAATGCAGGACTTGATGGAGCTGAGTGCCAGCACAGGTATTTACTTTCTGGCATGTCTGTCCTTCAGTCTGCAGAATGACTTCAAGAGTAGTTACTGGAGCTCTGTCTGCACCAAAATGAAAGTAGTTTGTCTTTCCATATATGGCTGTTTGTTACCTCATACAGGTGGAGGGAGGTTAATCTCTTCTTGGGGCCTCCTTCAGGTCTAACACAGACTCTGTCAGTCTATAGTGTAGTGGGTGTTAAGCTCACATGTTTTACTATTTCTCACTTGGTTTATTTGGTTCTTTGTGGCTTTCTGGGAGATTTCGCTCTGTACATTCTGGGCACAGTTTCACATATTGTTTCAGGCTGCAGGGCATCTCATTTTGAGGGGCCAGCTTTTATCTGCCACTTTTGCCTTCCAGGCTTTTCCATGGCACAGAGCTAAGATCTTCCTTACCCTCCTCCAGACTGTGGGAAGAGTAGGGACATGAGAAGCAGAGAGAGAAAATAAGTCGTTCTGAAACGAGTGACTGAATATAGCCAGCGAGGCATTGCTGAAAAGCTGTGGGAAACCTCTGGCTAGTATTCTTACTGCTCATGGGTAACAGCACCGTGCGTGCCAGCGAGCAAGGCAGGAGTAGGAGCAAAGGGAACTCCACACACTGGGCACAGCCTGGCTTGAGCCACATGCAGCAACACCTCATGTTACACCAGGCACCTACTGCACTGCCACTGACACCCTGGTGAGGTCAGGTCTCACTGCATCTCTAACATAACACCAGAGCACGTGTCCTTCCATGCACAGCACTAGGGGGAAGGAACCCAAGATCACAACAAGGTTTGTCACTCGGTGTCACTGCCTTAACACAGCCCCAGCTGGATGTGGTGATGATAAAAGGACTGAGGGAAGGAACAAAATCTAGACTCAGGTTAAAGAGATCTTGGAGAGTGTTCCTAGGGCTAAACCCTTCCCAAGAACTGAGCACCAGGAGCTAGATGGTGATGCTCCATCTGTGCTTCATGACTTACACCACAAAAGTGGAGCACCCCAAGGCTGTGCCTCAATTCTCCGCCTGTGTGACTGTGACTGTCCCAGCCCAAGCAGCAGGACAAGCAGGGCAGAGAGCTCAGATCCTGGGACATCTGGTCCTGTGCACCTGGCTGTACCTGGAAAAGCTGCACCCCGCATTAGCTGACAGACAAGAGGGGTCCTGTGCTCTACCCTGGCTGCATGGTCCACACTTGCTGCGCTAATACAGGCATTGGCACAGTCAACCAATGGACTGGACCAGATGGAAAATAATCCAGGGGAAAAACTGACTTATTCTTGAGGCCGAGGAGCCCATCAGCCATGTGCAGCCATGAACAGGTCTGCCCTGGCAAGAGCAGAAACGAACAGGCAGGAGAGTTTCCTTCCACTGAGGGCCAGATTACAGCAGCTCAAAGCATCTGTTAACACAGAGCCTCAGCCAAAGCCCGCAGCTGCCTCACATAACCCCTCTGGAGCCCTGCACACTGCTGTGGCCTTGGCCTGGCAGAGCCATGCCACAGAGGATCGCACCTTTTACACACCCATGGCTGGGACTACACGCACTGCAGGACTCAGAGGGCTTGCTCATGCTGGAGGGATGCTGACCTTCATCCTAAACCATCACCTACTGATGGGAGCAGCCAGGCAGATGCTCTGAGCACACCATTCCCTCACCAAGCTAATGAAAACACTCCTTTCTTTCCCCATGGAGCTGCCAGCACCAAACCTGCTGCACAGGAGTACCAACAGCAGCACATTCACACACCCAGCCAGACGAGGACAGCAAAGCCTGTGCCCACCTTCCTCTCTTCCCGCTCCTCATCGTCAAAGGTGAAGCACTGAGATTTCTGTGGGGGAGAACAAAACCAAGGAAAATAAATGACAGGTTAGAAATGCACAAACCCATTGCCCTGTGCAGGGAAGGACAGGTCTGAAACCAAACTGCCCAAAAGCAAGCACCCCCGTCAAGAGCAGCCCCCAGCAGAGGCAGGGAATCAGTGCTCAGAGAACCTCTGTCTGTGAAACAGAAGAGAACCAAATAACCCAGGCATTGCAGGGAACAGGATTCAGAAATCAGAATCCCAGCCTGGTTTGGGTTGGAAGGGACCTTAAAGCTCCTCCAGCTCCAACCCCTGCCATGGGCAGGGACATCTTCCACTGGAGCAGCTTGCTCCAAGCTCCTGTGTCCAACCTGGCCTTGGACACTGCCAGGGATGGGGCAGCCACAGCTTCTCTGGGCACCCTGTGCCAGAGTCTTACCACCATACAAACTAGAAGTGTTCAAGGCTGGCTGGCCCCATAGACTTCCCAGACTGAGCAGTTGTCGTCAGAGATGCCTGGTGAAAGGAAGCTGGCTTCTTCCATGCTAGCAATGCTGTGCAGCTATGCAGAAGTACTAACAGCTGGCAACACCTGGAGTCCCATCATCTTTGCTGGGAGCTGATACTCTATATTCTTGGCTAGGGTGCTGCAGCCTATGAGAGCAGCCAGGAGTGCTGGATGCTACTTTGCAGACACATCAAGGTGATGTTCGAAGACTACATGGGAATGGAGGATTTTGACCTGCGAACTCACTGAGAGCTGCTCTCACAGTATTTCCACAAACTATTCCAGGGCTTCTTTGAGCAATGTCATGGATGCTGTACTAGTGGTATGCTCTGCCTGCTGCTTTCAAGCTGCCAAGGGCTAAACCAGCCATGGGGGAAAGGATACTTCTGATTCTCTTTTCTTGGCAGTGAGGACTTAAAGCTACCAAGAGATGGGGTGAAGCCCTTTAAAACCTCACACTTACCCAGCTCTCTTACAGACCAAACCGGCTCTGCCTTGTTCTGCAGAAGGAGCAGTACAAAACCTCCTTTTTGTCAGGTTTCAACACATTTGTTATCATTCTTGGGAAGCTCATTAACCACTTTTTTAATGAAAGATTATATTGGTTGAATCTCTGACTAATTTTTCTGGTTGCTGTAGCTGGGTAATAAATAGTCTGTGTGCTTATCTCAGTGACAGATGGCTTCTGTGTTGTAATAGATCGTATCTTTACTTTGTGCTGGAGCTCTCCTGTCCCTGGAGGCATTCTTTAGAAAAAGGGAAAAAAAGAGTAGAAGGAAAGGTGTTTATCTCAATGGGTTTGTAATCTCTGCCTTAAAAAAACAAAAACCCAAAGCTAACCCAAATCTGAATAGTAATTTATGACTCCAGGTTCATCCCACTTTGTGACAGAGCCAAGATTGTGAGACGAGGAATGATAGTATTGGGTGCTGCTCCATTCCCAAACTCATGCACTATGTTTCTCCTCTTACTTCCCTGGCTGCTGCTGGTTACTAAGAGCCATGTCCTTCCCTGGGGGTCTGCCACTGGTTTTACTGCTTTAACACCAGAAGTTTGCTCCTGGGTTGTATTTCTAAGAGGAGGGGCATTGGTTAAATTGACCTAATCTACAGCAGAGTGGCTTGTGCTGTGTGGCCTTGACCTGTGTTTCCATGCTGCTGCCCATAGGAAGCCCATGGCTAAACTTGATGGTGTTGTGTTTCTTTCAATCAACCTGTCTTTGGGCTATGTCTGCCCTTGGGATAAGGAAACTGGGGCTTTTCTAGGAAGGATGGTGCCTAACAGCAGGCAGACTACTCCAAGGCTGTCTTGCTCTCCATAGGGATGGAGATATAAATGGCCCCGCATTGAGTGGTTGCAGGCTTGAGAATTTGCCTGGTCTTATATGTGTTGACATTCACCTTGAGCATTTCTAGACATGTTTCTGTGCAGGCTGTATTGACTACACTATTGACATGGGAATGGTGTACGTGCCTCACGTGGTAGAGAGCATGGGACTGGCTACCATCATGGCAGTTGCTCTCTTTTGAGAGACTTAGTGGTGATGAAGTGCAATTCAAAATGAAAACATTTGGTCAAAAGCTGCTTGTTTGGATTATGTTTTATTTTGGTTTATTTTATTTTGATTTCTGGTCAATTTTGAAACTTATCTCTTAATTAATTTGATGTTATTTATTTAGGTTTTGGTGCCATCAGGTCATATGTAGCATACACTTGAAAGAACCTCAAGACATTATTGTGTTGAAATAAGATAAGTAAAATAGAGCTATCTTGCACTTGCAGTAGACTAACAGTGGAGGTGCCCAGGCTTAGTGGAGGTTTCTGAATCTTCCATCTATCCATCCGGCTCAGGCTTTAAGGCCACTTTGTCCATGCAGTGAACTTGTAGAACTTGTTGCTGCACTGACAGTAGAGACTTCAGCCCAGTATTTTGGCAAGCATCAGTGTCAAACTCAAAACCTTCTTGGAAGTGCTCTGGAATACACTGCTTGCATTTGGACTTTGAGATCAGAGGGTTGGAGACAGGCTGAGAGAGATGGGCTTGTTCAGCCTGGAGAAGAGAAAGCTCAATCTGTACTGGGACCTGTTTTAATTCCCTGCTCTGTGCTTTGGAGGTCAGGTTGTTCCCAGTACAAGCAGTATGTGACTAGTACACTCTGATCCTTCACATCTTGGCCCTTCTCCAGTACACAATAATTCTCCCGCAGGTATCACCCAGGAATGTGCTCAGACCCAGGTGGTTCATCCTCACTGTCCTCCATTCTTGGGAACAGCTCTAAACCTAAGGAGCCTTTCCACCACCTTCTGCTCTGGTCTTTTTCCATCTCCCTTTTCTGAGATTTGCCCTGTTAATGTGAGCTGTATCTGCAGAGCATCTCCTCTGTGATGCCTGCTCAGCACAAGCTCAGGTGGCTTTGACAAGTGACTTGTGTTTTTCAGGCCCTCAACCTTGCTTCAATCAGTTCCCCAATCTATTCAATGCAGGACTTAAAACACCACCAAATAAAACACCTCAGCTCACTCCCTTCTCACTCTGGAATAGCAGAGCATGGTGGTAACAGACATTCCGGAGTCCTCATTTTGATTTTGGAGCAGGAGCAGAGGCTGTGGCTGATATGCCAGCAAGAAAGGGTTAAGTGAGGAAAGCTTCTAGAGCTCCCAGCTTCTCCTGGTAGCCTGAGCCCATCTGCAGATGCCGCTGTGCCTTCAGAACAGTGATCTTGCTAGCAAAATGGGCCATAATGGGTTACCGAGGGTGACAAAATACTGGCGCAGGTTGCTCAGAGAGGTGGTAGATGCGTCATTCCTGAAGACATTCAAGGCCAAGCTGGATGTGGCTCTGAGCACTCTGATCTAGTTGAAGATGTCCTTGGTCATTGTAGGAGGGTTGGACTAGGTGAGTTCTGAAAGTCCCTTCCAACCCAAACTGTTCTATGATTCTATGGAGAGGAGGAGGTGGACAAAGGACGAGACTGGGAGAGGAAGAAGAAGGTGGACAAATGATAGTCACTCTTAGATGCTCAACTGGTTGTTTTCCCAGACTCAACTTACACTTGAAGACAGCCTGTGATGACCAAATTAGCAGCCTGTTGCCACCAAGGGCAATCAGTGGCCTGCATTCCCCCATATGGACATAGGGTTGGCTATGCATCTATGCATCATATGTATCTACAGCCAGGATGAGTCCTCTGGGACCTTCTTGAGTGGGGCCACCAGTGGTCCTCTTGCTGCCACAGTAGTGGTACCCTCATCTTGGCAAATATCTAAGGAACACTTTCCTGCCTCTTAGGAAATACCTCTTAGATTGTGCTTTGCTATTTCACCCATGCTTGTGCCCTTCATGTTCTCACTCCTGACATCTCTGACTTTCTGTCTCCAGTGAGAGTTTGTGTCAGGTCACAGCTTGCCTTGGTCTCAGGGACTTTGGCCATGACATGCTCCCATGCTCAGTAATGAATGAGTCCTGAGCTGAAATGCTGGCCTGGGTTGGAGGAGACCTGCCTCTCCTGCAGGGAGCACTTGTAGAGGCAGGTCCTTCACCCTCCCTATGGACCAGGCATTGGCCTAATGCCGCATCACCCACTCACAAGCAGTGCCAGTATCTGTCTTGTGCCTGTGATTGATACAGTCATGGAAAATGGGCTGGGGAACCAGCTGAGATTATGCTGGTTCTTCCGCTGCCCCAAGGCAGGATCAGCTCTACCTAATCCACTTCTGACAGATGTCTCTCTAACCTTTCTCAGAAAATAGAAGGACAAGAGCCCTCCAGTGCTGGTGATTCCAGAACTTCCTAGAAACTGAATTTCTCCTCCCTGCTGGAAAATTTCTCACTGTGCTTAATCTAAATCCCTTTTGCCTGGTGCAGTTTGATCAATGTCATCTTGTTCTGTCCTGAGTGGATGTGAGGAGCATTGCCGCTGCCTCAGCTGCAAGCCCATGCTAGTGTGAGCTATGTACCTGCAGTGGGGACGTGTAGCTAAACCCAGTTTAAACTTCAATGAACGTCCAGTTCAGTCTTTGCTTGCAGACTGGGATGTTCTAGTCCAGAACCAGTTTCCCCTCTTCTCCCCAGTGTGAGAAGTAAGCAAATGCAGAATGGGGGGAACCCATTCATGTTGGTGGTGCTCTCCTTCCTCTGTCTAGGGACCCTCACTGCTCTTTGGGTAACAGGTCAGATCATTTGGGATCCTGTTTCTGCTTTGGAGATCCCATTTCTGCTTGGAGTGAAGTATATTCAGGGTGCAGGCTGCTGCCTCTTATAGTGGGATGTGAGGCAGAAGACAGGCTACAAATCCATTGCATTTGTTAATGCTCAGTTCCAGAGATGTCGTTAAGAGTTGTGCCTCCGCCTCCTGCCTCTCCCATCCTATCCTGTCCCCTCTACCTTCCCCTTTCACATAGCAGCATAAGCAGGAATTTCACCTTGTCCTGGCTCCACCCTGCTTCTGAGTTTTGGAAGCTCTCCCACTCACCCAGAGCCTTGGAAGCATCTGGGCTTTGGCTTAATCAAGCCAACACAACCTGCCAGGGTAATTAGGACATTCCAAATTCCAGTCGCAACTGTCCCTCTGCCCACCTCCACCACCTTCCCTTAGGTTAATTCTGTTCCTCTCACAGTTCACCATGCCTGAGGTGTAAAAGCCTTTTGGCTCAGTCTTTACTCAGGCAAACTCTGGTTGACTTCAAGGGAGTGGGTTGATTTCAGCACTGGCTTTGCCAGTGAGATCACGGCCTGGTGCATTGGCCGGCTGATGGCAGCTAACCCTGCTTTGTTTCTCATCCCTCACTGCCTTCCCCATGCTTTTGTTTTCCGGGCATGTCTGGGATCACTGGCTTCCTGCTCTGCCCTTGAGCTCCAAGTGGTCCCAGCAGGGTCAGATGGGGACAGGAGCATGCCCTGATGCAGGGGCTGAATCTTGTGTGACCCCACTTTCAGCAGGGGCAATCCCCAGCTCCTCTGCTTGGCTGGGCTGGGTTGGGTTGTGAAAGCACCTCAGCCAGAAAAATACCTTGATATAGAGGCTATGAAAGTGTCCATCCCCACCCCACGGGCTGTGGGGCAGGCTGCCGAGGTGTGCTGTGGGTTCACCAGGAGACTGGGGGGTTTTGCTTCTGGCAGAGGGTAGAGCAAAGTGTCCTGATGCATGAGGAACCCTGTGCAACCCATGCCTCTTTCTGCACTGTCCTTTCAAGCTCACTGGTACATCCCATAAACACCTATTGCCTTTCTCAGGCTTTCTTCTTAAGCATCAAAGAAGTCAGATACTGAGCCAGCACTTTCACCCAGTAGAAACCAGTGCAACATCATTGAAGCTGCTGGAGGGAGGCTGAGCTTAACCTGTGGAGGATCTGGTCCTCTAATTGCATCTGGCACAGACCTGGTGGTCATTGGAGGCTTCCTTCAAGCGCTTTGGCTTTCTTCAGGTTTACCTGAAACCCACATTGCCTTTCAAAATATAACAGAATAGTTTTGCGACTATAACAGAATAGGTTTTGATCAGGAGCTACCCCCCAGACTTCTTTATGGTTTTACCAGAAAAATCCCCCTGTAAAGCTTAGGGTGCTTGAGAGAAACAGGGCTTTCCTACAGCACCCAGATAATGTGTTATTTCATAGGCTGTACCTGAAGCCAGGAGTTAGTCAGATTAAAAAGGAAGAAGAGAAAGAAAGGCAAAGGGAGAAAGAAAGGCAAAGGGAGAAAGAAAGAGA